>PVIU01010066.1:0-72454 GCA_004026605.1 Ondatra zibethicus
TGAAGCACTGGCCTGAGCTACCTGAGTCCAGTCCAAGAGAGGAAAGAGTGATAACATGAGCAAAGGGGACAGGGCCTACACTTTTAAAGAAAACTTTTGCACTCTTTCCCTATTGCTATAAATTACCAATAGCTTCCTAGCCAGGAATGGGACTTCATAAGTACAGATAAACTGCCAAGACAGCAGCAGCTTGATTTCCCCATGCTCCCTGGCTCAAGTGTATGGTGTTTTCAGCAATAGGGTCGGTCTTATTTCCAAGTTTTAGGTATCTACTTTCTTCGAGGCTAGTTCATTCACACTGGTAGTAATTAAAAATATCATCTTGACTGCCACATTAGAGAGTCTGGTTTGATCACATGCTCATTCAGTCCCAGTCCAGGTGGATTGGTGAGCTCCCATTAGTTCAGGCACACTGTCTCAGTAGGTGGACCAGCCCCTCACGGTCCTAACTTCCTAACTCATCTTCTCCCACCTTCTGCTCTTCAACTGCACCTTGGGGGCTCAATCCATTGCTCTGATGTGAATGTGGGTCTCTGTTTCTATCTCCATCCATCAGATGAAAGTTCTCTATCCCCGCCCCCTGGCTTCCAACTTTTGCTTGATGATCTTGTTTGCTTCCAACTTCCAGGAGGTTCTGTGTATCCTTTCTTTGGGTTCACCTTGTTATTCGGCTTCTCTGGGCTTGTGAACTAAGTGCTTAGTGTCCTTTATTTTATAGCTAGGGTCCACTAATGAGTGAGTACAAACCATAATCATCTTTCTGGGTTTGGGTTACCTCACTCAGGATAGCGTTTTCTATTTCCATCCATTTGCATGCAAAATTCAAGATGTCATTGTTTTTTACCGCTGAGTAGTATTCTAATGAGTATATAATCCACACTTTCTTGATCCATTCTTCCATTGAGGGGCACCTAGGTTGTTTCCAGGTTCTGGCTATTACAATCAATGCTGCTATGACTTCCAACAGGGCAGGGCACCATGCCCTCTTTCAAGGAAGAAGGGGGAGGGAGGAGGGGTGGGGAGGTAGTGGGAGGGGACCGGGAGAAGGGGAAGAAAGGTAAAAATTTTATTTCTTTAATTATGTTTTTGAATGGAAAAAATAAAACAAAACAATGTATGGAAAAAATATCTTGAGTTTGGGAAATTCAACAAATTAAAAATCTGGATTAAGAATATGACAATTGTATAACAGCATCATGTTTATTTTTTAAGCATGTTGATGTGTATTTGCATGTTGCTGTGAACTTGACATCATGTGTACATAGAAATCAGCAGACAACACGTGGGAGTCAGTTCTTTCTTACGCATGGGGTTCAGAGACCAAATTCAAGTCTTTAGGTTTGGGAGCAAGTCCTTTTACCCCTGAGCCATCATACCTACCTTGATGTGGGATTCCCCTCTGTACACTGTGAATACCACTGATGAATAAAGAACTGCTTTGAGCCTATAGCAGAGCATGGCAGAACAGAGGTAGATGGGGAAAATTAAACTGAATGCTGGGAGAAAGGAGGCAGAGTCAGAGAGAAGCCATGGAGCCACTGCCAGAGACAAACACAATGAAACTTTGCTGGTAGGCCACAACTTCGTGGTGATGCACAGATTAATGGAAATGGGCTAAATTAATATGCAAGAGCTAGCCAATAATAATAAGCTAGAGCTAATGGGTCAAACAGTTATTTAAATAATATAGTTTCTATGTGATTATTTTGGATCTTGGCGGACGGGAAGAACAAGAGGCCTCCCTTGAACACTACCTAGGATGGTACAATTAATCATTGATGTGTTTTCATTGTGAACCAAGAACAATAAAAATTTTAAAACTATTCTTGCTTTCAGAAATGTTGAAGTGTACAACGTTGCCAACCTAGAGAGAAACGGTCACTAAAACTCCTGGGCCTTAGGCATGATGCTCAGGCTGTTCTTGGTCCATGCCTCATCACAACCCAGACTTCTCTCCATTTCTCCTGACCTGTGCTTACTCAGCAGTAACCAGTTGTTACCATGTTATTTCATGTTTCTTTGATTTTACGCTGTTTTCTCCAGTTAGAAAACCCTTCCCCAATCTTTTTTACCTGAGCAACTTGAATTCATTCACTGAGACTCAGTTTAGGTGTCTTCTTTTCCTGTATCTCTACCTAATCATGCAAAGGTGCTTATCAGTCCTTTCATAGGTTTCTATTTCTTTATGCGCACTCTCCCACGAGGGCTTTTGTCACTTTATATTGAGACTGTCTGTTTGTCTGTCTCTTCAACTGGGCTGCATGTCCCTCAGATTTCTTCTTTGTGCCCTCAGTCCTAGTACAGTAATTAGCATAAAATCTCTTAATATTTTCAGCTAACTCTATTGGTATGCCACTGAGTGCTGAATTTCTCTCATTTCCCTTCGTCTGACTTTATGCAAAATAAAGTACCATTTAGTCTCATACCTTTCCTGTGACAAAGTTGCACATCTCCCAGCCTTCTTTGCAATGTGATGATTATACAATCATTATAGATTAGATTGGTACAATATGATGTTATTAAATAAGGCTCAATAATCATTGGCATGGTTTGTCCAATTGTATTTTGGTTAAATAATCTGTTTCTTTATTATTATTATTATTATTATTATTATTATACCTAATTTACTCCTGTCATATACCATGGGAACTAGTATATGCATATCAACTCACCTGGAAACCTAACTGCTTAAAATAACCAAAGTATATTCCAAATTTCAGAGAGACCAAATATTTGTATGGAGCTTGGATGGACAACTCTGCTTCTGAATCCATCATTAAGGCTCAGTCCAGGGCCCTGGAGAGATGGCTCAGCAGCTAAGAGCACTGGCTACTCTTCCAGAGGTCCCGAGTTCAATTTTCAGCAGTCATCTTGTAGCAAAAGGTGTTAGCAGTCTTCGTCTTCTCTCTGTCTTGTGGATGGAGGGTTTCATCACACCCCACATAGGCTTGCTTCAGAAGAAAACATGAGCAAGAAAGAAAATATGCATCCTAGCTAAAGATTCTCATCTTTTAAAACCTAATCTTGGGAGCAGAATACTCTCTCATTTTCTGGATGCTGTTGTCACCCAGACCCAAAGAAAGATGATGTTAGTTTACAGGAGACAAAGTATGAATACCAGGAAGTAGGGATATTAGAAGCTACCCTGGTAAATGCTTACCTCAGATGCCTGGTGTGGGGTGGCACACAAATAGTAGGTGCTTGGACCATAAGTCATTGGATGAAACAGACTTTCTAACTGGCATAATTTGCTAAATTATCCAGACACAGGGCTGAAGAAATGGCTCCATGGTTAGGACTGCATATTGTTCTGGCAGAAGACTGGGGTTTATTTTGTGGCATTATATGATGCTTCTCATATGCCTAGTACTTCAGCCCCAGAGCATTTAACATTACCTTCTGGCCTCTGAGGGTAGCTGCCCATACATTGTGATGCACAGAAACCCACAACGGCACACAGACATAAAAAGTTCTAAAAATCTAAAATATAAATAATAAATTTATGTGGTGCCAAGTCAATGAAAATGCAGAGTTTATTTGCTATTATAGCAGGTACTTCTCATTTAGACCAATTGCATTTGTAAGTAGTTTAAATGAAAACCACCCCCGTAGTTTCATATATTTGAATGCTTGGTCCGTGATTGGTGGAACTGTTTAGGAAGGATTAGGAGTTGCTGCCTTGTTGGTGGAAGTGTGTTCTTGGGGGTGGAGTTGGAGGTTTCTTTTCCTCAGGACATCTATATTAGCTCTCTCTCTCTCTCTCTCTCTCTCTCTCTCTCTCTCTCTCTCTGCCTCATGCTTGTGGATCAGGATATAAGCTCTGAGTTGCTGCTCCAGAGCCATGCCTGCCTACCTGCTGCCATGTTTCTCACTGTGAGGGACACGGCTTCACTTTCTGAAACTGTAAGCCCTAGATAAACTCTTTCTTCTTTAAGCTGCCTTGGTTACAGTGTTTTTGCCTTAGCAATAAAAAATAGACAAAAAAATCTTCATGTTAATCCACCCACAGAAAAAGACTGATGACTAGAAAGACTTTGGTCTTTCAAAGACTTGTAGTTACTTCTTACCTCAAAGCAAAACATTGAAATTGTTGTCTTACTTTAACAAGTTATTGAGTTTCATTACATGTTAATCGTTCCCACTATACTGACACAGTCAGGAATCAAAGATGGTTTAGCAGAAGACTGGGAAAAGGTCTTCGTTCTCCTGAGCTTGCCCTCTGGAATGACAGGAAATGGGCAGTTGTTCTCACTCTGAGCAAACACCTACAGGACATTTCTATGTGCTATGCCTTTCTTTCACAGTGACTTACAAGAAAGTCCACTTTTTAAATTAAATACAACCTACCTCAGAAAGGTGCTCTAATGAGCAATGGACACAAAAGTATAGCAAGATTTTCTAAGAATAAATACTTTACACATATTGAACATGGTTTTGGGGCATTTACTTTTGATAGCAAATTATTAGCAAAGGCTTAATCATAGTGATATCTAAATGAAAATAAGGAATAAAGCAGACACTTAATTTGAGGAGCTAGATTTTTATGAGTCAAGAGATCTAATGATAGGAATTTAATGCAAATTAAAATATCTATCAAATTTACATGGTCAAATTAGTAACAACTAAGAACTGTTTAATAAAATATTAGTATTTTAAATGTATGCCTGTGTTTGGAAACCAAGAAAAATGACAAGGGTCTCTGGTTTACATCAGGTTTTAAGTGTTTTTTTTTTGTCTTATGTTATGTCTAACAATAATACTTTCAATAACATAAAAATCCTTAACCAAACTTATTTAACATTTTCCCCCAGTGAGTCAGCTCCCCAGAACAGGCAAAAGCATTTTTGGCAGTACCTATGTTACCTTGAAATTTTCTCTTGTAATGTAACCCCATCCTGACCTTGATTGGCTTATCAAATGAGCTCATCCTCAGAGCTGAAGAAGTGTCGTCTGTCAGAGAAACAATGTGACAGCATGCTAGCCGACTACTGCAAGCTCTCTGGAGGATACCAGGGCACTGTCTGCTCCCTTCCTTTGCCCGTGCGACTCCTGTCAAGCTTAGATGATACAGAAGACATGTGAAGTACTAGAACATGGAGCACTGGTTCTGACAAATCCATGTTTGAGACTTAGAGCTGCCACTTTCTGTGTAACTGAACTTTCAGATTGGTTAAAATTTTTCCTCACTTGTTAAACAGTTTTTGATTTTGCATTTTAATTTATCACAAAGTGGTGTTGAAACATATGTGAATGGAGCCTAGCACATGGAGCTTGGCTCATAGTATTCAACAAATGGTCTTCATTTTTCTTTACAGTGAGAAAAGGAATGGGAGATAAACACGCCAATCATACACGTCATATGTTACTGACAGACCCATCCCAGTAAGTCATTACTTATAAAAGATAGGACCCCTAGCAGAATAAGGAACTCCAGAATGTTGACTCAAACAACAGAGGTCTACTCTTTCATTAGAGATAGAGCATCGGCATACGTGGTTTTGAATGTGAAGAGCCCAGTGAGAATTCAGTGAGCTTGAATGTTAGCATGGAAAATTTTCAAACGTAAATAAGATCCTGGATAATGAAAATTCTTTGACTACATTAGTTATGCTCTCCTTACTAAAATCAGGGGAAAAAATAGAAACCTGAGACATTGTGTTTGATTTTCAGATGAAGCATTCTTATAGATTTCTTATTTATTTATTTATGTATTTATTTTTGGCTTTATCTTGCTAATTTTGATTTTCAGGTAACTTGAAGTTTCCATGGTACAGCAAAAGTGAAGTAGGGAAAACAATATCCTGATTCTTTGATTAAAATATGTATTGGGTGACAAGCATGTATTGGGTCTCATCTAATAACATCACATTGTATCAACCTAACTGCAAAGGAGGCTGGGAATAGAGTTGTGGTTTTACCAGTACCACGTCTAGGATATAAAGTTAACTCTAGAAAGCAGCTACATTACATATATGCCTACCCTCTTACGAATAAAATTTTCCTTAACTCTTATTGGTTAAATCCTTAAGTGACAATGTGGTTTAACCTTATTGACTCATATTTAGAACATTATTGATAGACCAAATGACTGACAGAAACTAAAACAAACAAACAAAGAAGACATACTGCAAGCAAGTATGTGAGGGAAAAAAATCAGGAAGGACTTGCATGAGAGACAGAAAGACAGTGTTAAACAGAAAATACCAAAGGGATGGGTATTTGGATCTGATAAGAAAGGGAGAGTAATGTGGCCAACTCCATTTTGCTCATTTCTTTTAGAAAAATACTCTGTTGAGGAATAGGGTAAGAGCAGAGGCCTGAAAGAGGTACACGGTCAAGACAGCCTATGGCAGCAGAAGACGGTTATAAACCTCAACAGGGAGCACTTCACTAGTGGAAATGCTGGAACAACAACAGCAACAATAAAATGACATTAATCCATACTTAATACTTCAAGAAAAAGGTGTTTGCATGCTCCTTTTTATATCAAGGGAAAGTATATATTATTTGTGATATGACTTTTAAAAAACAACTGTTATCAACTTCAGTTTGTAATTAGAGTTGGAGTGTTCAGAGCTTGATAGCGGACACACAAATGGCAAGAAGCATAAGTAGGTGAATATCGATTGTCTGGTTGGTTTCTTTTTTCCAGCCTGAGGTAATGATGGGGACATTTGAAATTGCCCAGGTGAAACAATGCCATTGAACATGGAGGAAGAGAGGCAGAGAATTTAATATTTAACATTTGAATGAATAGAAACATCTTTCCCTCCAGTTTCTTCTCAAGGAATATGGGCTAAAGACTACATCTAATTTATTTATTTTAGTGTTCCAAAGTATTTTCCTTCTTACACACATCAATTTTATAAATAAAATAATGCTCAAGATATAGCAGTGAAGTAAGTAGATGAGTGGACTTGGTTATATAGAACCTTCCCACCTACTGCTTCCTAGGACTTAAAGTTCCATAATTAGACATGCATATGGTTTTCTGCTGGAACACAAACACTCATCAACTCCCATTTACAGTAATTGTACCTTTTTGTGAATGACTTTGTCATTTGTTTCCAGGAAACTGCTTTCTATCTCTGCAAGGAGCATCCTTATAATGAAGTGGGGACATAATGATGGTGAGAGATTGTCAGGAGGAAAAAGAAGAGGCTGAGTGATCAAGACTTTGTTATTATGCTTAGACAATGTTCTGCTGCATCACTTAACAAAAGGACATTGTCAGAGAAAGGACTGCTAGCTAATGGCATTGCATTTGTAAGCTCAACAAGGTTGATGTTTTCCAAGTAATCAGTTACATGAAAGTGCACATGTTGTATGGACCTGAGGGTCAGTAATTACATCTTCTTCCTGTACTGTGACATGTCTCCCTCATACTCATGCATCCCTTTATCTTACATCTGTTCTGTCACTTCTCCTGACACCCCAAGTAGAGTTATTCATACCATGAAGCATAAGGGTAATTCTTGTTCTAATCCATTTTGCAGAGTTGACAGTGACATCAAAGATCAAGAAGTCTGTAAGTAATGATGGTGCTCATTTGTTTAAATGTCAAACCCTAACCTCACCAACTTTCAGGGAATATGTCAGTAAAGCATGAGCTCTGTTCACCCAGAGAAGATTTCAGTGTTATTCAGATGTAATCCAGTCCTCAGGGAAATAGCTTCAGTATCCAGAAACTAGAATTCTTTGGGTAAATCTTTCTTCTAAGCCGAATGGAACTGGGTGTTTAAGGACTTGAGGCTGTGGATAGTACTGTCTTTGTTGACATTATGGAGTAGCCTCAGTGTAGACATATTTCTCTTCCCCCAACCAGCAAATATGCATATGACTGAACTATGCAATGGGGCCATGAAGGCTGCATCAGAGAGTCTATGCAAAGCAAACTGGAATACATCAAAGAAGAACATGTTTATCACAAAGATTAAGCCTGAGATAAAATTGGGGAAGGAAAATGGTGGTGGTTTATAACTTTTCTTCTTTAAAAAAATTTACTTTTCTTGATTTTTAAGAGCAATAATATCCCTTCCTAGACAGGGTTTTATGTGAAGTGAATAATAGTGAAACTTTACTGGCAGTGTACATTGATCCAGAGGAGAAAAGACGCCCATCCCATAGGCTGTTTGCAGACAACCCAGAACAGAGAGTCTATTCTCTACCTGCTTTCTAGCTTTAGAGTAGAATTACAATTGAGAGTTCTGGATCTGAGAGCAGAACAAATGGGGCTGAATCTAAATCACGTCCTCTAATAAGCCATCATATCTTCTAGTGTGGTTTATTTTAAATTTAAGCAATAGAGTATTTGTCAAGTGGTCTTGCAAAATTAGATACTCAATGCATGTTCACTTTCTATCATTCACTTAGCAGTGAGTATGGGCCACATGCAGTCACTGCTGCCCTGCTCACAGTGCTCTGTTTGTGGCTGTGGCTCTGACGATGACAAGGTAGGAAACAGAACAGACACAACCATTGAAAGAATTATTCTCATAACAAGAGGCTGAGCCACATCTACTCACATGTTCATGCACTTCCATTGGACACTAATATTGTCTTTATTCTTAATCCCAAGAAAAATTCAAAAAGCAAAAGATCCTAAAATCATAAAAAGCAAGCTAAAGTTCTCAGTGATTTCTTGTTGCCTGACTCGCAGCATTCTCTCTAAAGAGCCCTCTCAGTCACACTGTCAGCTCATCTACGCTGTGAATAGGAAGAGAAGGTAAAGCCAGGGCAGTGTTGAGAGCCTGCTGAGTTCCTTGCAGCCACAATCTTTGTTTTTTACTTCCCAGCTTCCCAGCCCACTCCATGTCACTCACCTCTCCCCCTTCTTATGGGGGGGGGGAGAGACAGCACTGTCTCCAGGCTGCCTGCCTCCTCCGGTCATTTTCAACAGACTTCCTCCACACTGCCCTCTGCATTTGAAAAACCTTCTGCTCTCCATTCATCAAGGTACATACTCCTTCCATTCACAATTTAAGTCGTAGCTTCCTCCCGAAGGAAGCGCCTTTTCTTGAAAGAGATCCCCCCTCCTGTCCTCATGAATCCACCGTCACAGCTCCCATAGTTTCCTTACTCGTCACTTTACCCCTCAGAAATTGTGGTTGGAAGAGCAGTAATGAGCGAGTAAGGAAACCTGTGTTTGCAAAGACCAAGACAGACTCTGATATTAAGCTTAGACTCATTGTAAGAAAAAGGAATCAGTTGGTACAAATATTTTTCTGAAACTGGTAACAACCACGCATTGGGAGGAAATAAGTATTAGTTGATGGATGAATGAATGAATGAATGAATGAATGAATGCTTGAATGGGTGGCGAGGACGAGCTCCGGAGCACTTTTCTTGGATGCTCCTCCTTCCTCCTGTTCCAGGCACCGTTTCTGTTTAATTCCGCTTCTGGCTTCTGTGATTGAGCGCACTCCTCTGCCTGCCTCTGCCTCCACTCTGCCCCTTCATTACCACTTCTTGACCCGAGCCTAAACCTCCTTGCTAAAGAGCATGGTACCGAGCTCAAGAAGGCCTTATGACTTCATCAGTTTTTCCGGATGCAAGCCCTCCCCAGGAAACCCACCCAGTCTGCACAAAAGCATTACAGATTCCCCTACACTCAGCAAATCCACCTGGAGGTCCTTGTCCCTCTCCTTGCGCTTGTAAGCTGGGTTCTCAGACAGAAACAGTTTCTCTCTTTTCTCTGCAGACAAACACAATAATCATTCTAGAGATCGTCCCTACTTTGTAAAATCAGAAAACTTAACCCTCCAAAATTATTAGAAACCTCACCCAAGAGCAGCGACCTCTTTGTTTGCACCCCAGGAGAAGGGAGGGGTCTCCCAGCCTTGCAGCCTGGGCGGAGGAGAGGTGACAGCCCTTCTGGAGGGTTGCCCGCGACCAGACTCACCCAGGACGTTCCCGATGAGAGCCACAACGAATACGATGATGTACCCTGCTATCAGGACCCACTCATATTCTTTAGGGTGTAGGTATTCCCTCCACAGGTACCGCAGGAATTCCTCGTCGTCATAGTCCGTGGGGTTTAAAAACGGCTCTTGAGTTTCATTCAGCTCCGGAGCAGATGACCAGTTGCGACGAGGGAGGGAATCCTCCAATTTGGTGCTGGACATCACGGACTGGTCCTGTTCGGCTCAGTGCTGCAAGCTTGTCTTCGCCTGCCCCATGAGCACCGGGGATCCGCGGTGGGAAAGGCTGCGCCTCCGCGACTAGGGGCTCCGGAGCCCGGAATGACGTGAAAAGTTCCTGAGCCAATGCCTCCGGAGCCCTGCGCCCGGCAACTTCGGCGGCCGCTTCGGTGTCTTTGCAGGGGATTTGCACCAGGAGAAGCTGATGAGGAGCTAGGGAAAGGGAAGGGGAGGCTGCAGCAATGACTGGGAGCAGAAATTTACCTTGACCTCAGCTCCAGCTCAATCACTCTTCATTCCAGCAGTGAGTCTGCAGCCCATAGCCTCCTCCAGGGCTGAGGGACAGACAGATGAAGCTGAATAAGAAGAAAAGAAAGGGGGAGTGGGAGGGCAAAGGCAATTATCTTAACCTGTTTTCTTTGTGGATCAAACGTCCTTTTTCTATCACTTTCTCCCTGTTTTACACGCAGCTTTCACAATGTGCACTGGCATGCACAAGCCTGTGGGCATGGCTGGAAGGTCAACACATGGTTAACGCAGGATTCGTGGCTTCACTTGTCTTTGTAACACAAACGTAAAAGTAATCATGAGCCACTCTAGTCTCAAACAGGCCCATGCAAAAGTCATTTCATCCAAATATTTTAATATTTAATATGCCATCGCAGTTTCATCATGAGCCAAGTTGGCAGTGGTTGAACAGCTAAGGCATTGCCTGCCACTCCTTATCAAACATGAGGAGAGAGTCACTTTTAATTGAAAGTTGTATTCAATAGGGTTTTGCACTTTCAAGGGCAAGTGTAACAAAACACGGCAGAACCTACTATTATGCTGCTTAATGGACATAATATTAACCTGACTCCTAATGACTTATTATAGTAACAGATTAATGTATCTCTCCACCCTCATCAGAGGAGCTTCTTTTTGCAGGAGATGATTAACGCAGAGATCCCGAACTGGCCAAGGTGCAGATAATAAGAGACTGCAAGATGTTGAGCCCTAAAGGAACACATTATACCACAACCCCTCCTCCCACAGCCCAGGGCTCACTTGGGGAAGAGGAGCCCGAAAGAGAGCAAGAGTTAGCAGCAATAGAGGACAGCAAGGAATCGGTGTCCTCTGGACACAGTAGCACAGCTGCACTTATGAACTCACAGTGGTTGTGACAGCATACACAAGACCTAAGCCAGAACAAAAGCCAGCATGGAGAAGAGAGCTGGATACGAAATACCAATCCTAGCTGAAGACCTATTGGCAGCCGTTAGCTGCTGGGAGGGCTGGGGATCTTTTCTAAGAGTGTGTCCTCTGGTAAGTCTCCTGCCTTCAGTGAAAGACCCTACATCCAAAAATATCTGGGCTCAAATTGGTCTTGATGGGTTTAGAAAAAATAACACAAAGTTGGAAATGTAGAAAAGGCAGGGTAGGTCTTAAAAAAGTTGGAAGAGGGGAGTAAATAGGATCAAAATAAGTACAAAATCCTCAAAGAACTAATGAAACGATGATGTATTCATGTACAAATTTAATTTTGTTAGAGCCTTAAGAAGATCATTTAAATGCTAATGTTATCATCCAAAGAATCATCCATTTCTCTAGAACTGTTGGCACCTGTGAAAGTGGGGAGCAGGTCTTCTATGGGCTTCATTCAAATCCACTGATATAAATCTGGTACCTGTTGAGGGCTGGTGTCTTCCTATGATTTATTAATATTTAATCATCCTTCCCTAAAACATTCATTTCAACTGTGAAGGCTTGTTGTACCTTTGATTAGATTTACACTTGTTAGTGTCTGCAAGTTCCTTGCTATTGGTGATCTATAAACATGGGCTTCATCTGTTTTTCTGAGTCATTGTCATTAGCTGTCATTGTAGGGCATTTAACCTGTCTATACTTTGTCTTCCATTCGAAAGTCTTCTACTGTGATTAATCATGCCTGTGTGTTGCAGTTGTCAGTGGGGAGAAATGAGAACATCTTTAAGACTTTCTTCCAGTGTGTGCCTTACGTTGCACAAGCCTGGATTTATCTTCAGGCAACGAACATTCCATTTCCTCTTCTCCGTGCTTTATCAGATAGTTTCATTAAAGTCTGTGGTACTCAGATGCCATAAAAATTCCACTGAAACTTCCCAGTTGCAATGCGCTTTCCATTTCTCTAAGCACAAGAGAGATGATAAATATCTCACTCCTTTATACTGTTACCAACTGGACCTTCCTTAAGTCTGTTAGCAAATCTCAGTTTTCCCAGGCTACCATTAACTTTGAAATCTTTCTGCTATGTGAATCCAATATCAGGGCACAATATAATTTCTGATTCTAAAGTTGACACATTAAATCCTCTAAGTTAATTAATATTTTCAAAACAATATCTTTTATTTGGAAGTAGTCTGGATATGATTTTATAAATAACATTTTGAATGTATTATTTCATCACTTTTGGTCTAAAACCAAGTGTAAATTATATGTTTTCTCAGCACAAATATCATTTGCTATACATATAAATTTCTTGATGTAGGAGGTTCTTCTGTCTATGTGTTACTTTCATTGGTTGAATAAAGAAACTGCCTTGGCCTTTTGATAGGACAGAACTTAGATAGGTGGGCAGACAGAACTGAATGCTGGGAAGAAGGGCAGTGTGACAGATGCCATGAAGCTCCTGCCCAAGACTGACGCTAGTTAGAATCTTTCCTGGTAAGCCACAACCTAATGGTGAACACAGATCAATAGAAATGGGTTAGATCAAGATGTGAGAGTTAGCCAATAGGAGGCTAGAGCTAATGGCCAGGCAGTAATTTAATAATACAGTTTCTGTGTGGTTATTTCGGCAGTGTAAGCTAGCTGGGCAGCGGGATGCAGCCTGCTCCTCTTACAACAATTTCTGCATTAATACTCTCCATAAAAGTGAAATGTATCTTATAATAGTATGTATAATCACTATTTTTTCTTTTTTATCATTTTTATTTTACATACCAACCACAATTTCCCATCCCTTCTCTTCACTCACTCCCTAACCCCACGTCCCCCCTACTCTACCATCCATTCCTCCTCCATCTCCACTTAGAAGAGGTAAGGCCTCCTATGAGAATCAACAAAACATGGCACATCAAGATGAGGCAGGATCAAGCTCCTACCCCTTCCCCTGCATCAAGGCTGAACAAGGTATCACACTATAAGGAATAGGGAACAGGTTCCAAGAGCCAGCTCATGCATCAGGAACAGGTCCTCGTCCCACTGCTAGGAGCCCTACAATAATTTCTATTAGACATCTCCAACCATCTTAATAACCAAAATATGTTGAAATTTAGTGAAAGTGAGGAAAATTAGCCACAAAACCAGATTTTTAATTATTTTCTAGTGGTTTTATTTAGGTTGTTCACAATCTCAGAATATGTCTCCTGTCCCATTTGCTATTCTCTTATTTCTAGTATGAAACAATTTTGCTGTCTTTTTTTCTAGGCCTACCATAACTTTCTGGATCCATGTCAGTAGATGTTTCTGAGTATTTACTCTGTTTCCAGCAATTTGTCTAGAAATGAAGGTCATAAATATGAGTAAGATCACTGTCAATGACCAGTCAGTTGACTGGGTGATCAATGTTTAGGTTTTCAAGTGCATGAGTTGTTGGAGAAGGAGGAAGCACACAATGCCATGAGGTCATGAAGGAATACATTAGTCAGCAAGCAGAAACCCAGACCATCACTGTTAAGAGTGTAATGATTTCCCTAGAAAGATAGAAAGGGGAAGTTAGCAAAGCTCTCCTACAGGAAAAGAGGCTATACAGGGCTGTGGGAACTGACTGGAGTTGAGAAATACTTGAAAGTATGAATAAAGAATTCCACGAGGAGATAATAAGATAACTTACATTTATTTCTGAGTTTAACTGTACATTAAGACGACTTTTAAGACTACATATTCATTAAGTATGGCATAAGTATGGTATTTCATAATTTTATATGGTATAAGTATGGTATTTTAATAACTGTGTACAAGGTATAATGATCAAATCTTGGAAATCAACATATTCATTACCTAAATGCTGCCATTTCCTTGTGGTAGGTACATTCCAAACCAATTATTTTAGATACTATGAAATAAACAATATAGTTTTTAGATATGCTGACTGTTTTAGTTATTCCTCTTCCCCAGCTGTGACTTTGTACTTGCTAGCCGATCCCTTCCTACTCTTTCCCGCTCCCACTCACTCCAATCTTTAGAAATCACTGGTTTGTTTTCTGCTTCTATGAATGAGATATTGAGAGCAAGAAAAGAGAAGCATCCCATGTTTGACTCCTTGGTGCTTATCAATTTTTGCCTCCCTTCTCGGCTGGATTGAGAATAAACACTCTCATTAATGGCTTCACTGAAAGCATGTATGCCCCAAATGAGTGCTGACACCTCTATACCTCAGTCACACATTTTCTTATAACACACCCATGTGCTAAATCCTTCTGAGAAGCTCAGAGTTACAGAGGTTCTAGAAGCCTGTAAAAGTGGAGAGGAGTGTTCTTGATCAAGTGTTACTTTGGGATTGTACTGCAAATGAAAAGTTTCAGACAAGGAACAATTAAACATGAGTAGTAAAGTCCCCTTGCCATAATCTACTGTGAAACATGTGTCCTCTCTATTTCTATTTTTTTCCATTCTCTGCTATTGCCTTTTTTGAAAATCTATTTTGACATTTTTATAGTCATATATTCAAATATATGTCTATTCAAACTCTGATACTTTTGACTATTACCCAACTCCAGTCAGTCCCCACATCTACAGTCACAACCTCTTTCCCAGTAGCAGAATTGTACTATATGTACTCATACCTTCACCCTCACCCTCACACATGCTCCCCCTTTCATCAAATTCCTATATAAATTTCAAGTCTTTCTGTTTTATTTTTACTTTTGCATTTTCATTTAACTAGGGTCATTTACACGAGTAAGAACATGTAGCTATTCAATGAAGCATAAGGCACTCACCAGTGGCTATATCACAAAGGACAATGACTTTTCTCCCAGTAGCATTCAATTCCCATTAGCTCTCTTGGATGCAGTGGGGTCCCATTAGCCCCTCTGTTCTCACCTTTGACTCATTTTTTACAAGCTCAATCTTGTTCAAGTTTTATGCAGGCTGTTTTGAATTCAGAAGTGCCATGGCCATGTCTTATTCAAAAGATAGTATCCCTAGTTTTCATCCTACTATCTATCTCTTATATTCTTTCCATTATCTCTTCCACTCTGTTTCCTGACTCTTAGAGGGGGCATATGGATGTTGCATGTATAGTTGAACACTCAACAGTCATATATTCTCCTCACTTAGACTATGAGTTTTAATATTAATTGAGTTAATTGCAAATAGAAGCTTCTTTGAAGACTGTACCAGTCTATGGTTATTAAGGAAGAGAGGTAAAGCCATGCAATAGCATATAGATTAATATAAATGGGTTAATTTAAGTTATAATAGACAGTTGGGGACAAGCCTAAGCTAAAGACAATATTTTTGTAATTAGTAAAATGTTCTCTGTTGTTGTTTTGTGAACTGGTGGCCCAAAGAAAAATTCAAGTGCATATGGCAACCAATGTGGGGGCCCAATATCCAAATATAGGGTCTGAGAAAGCTAAGAAAGTTCTTGACAAGGATCCAGATGTGTTTCTCATGCAGTCCAATGTTTTGAGGTATACAAAGATTCAGCTACTGGCTGCTGCCTTCAGGTTGGAGCCAGTTGCCAGTACCATGTTCTAAGCTGACACACACAGTGGCTGACATGGCAGTTTAAGATTTGTCTCAGTGGTCAGGGAATACTGTAGTGCTTAGTAAAGCCAGGTCTAGACACAGAAAACCCCTAAAAGGCACAGTATATTTAAAAATGTGCTTAGATGCTAAAGAAAGAAAAGAAGATGGGCATAGACCATCATAAAAATATTTTAAAAATAGTAACGTCTTTCAAAAAACAAAACAATATAAAAAGAATAAGCCACATAAAGATGGGAAATATGGAAGTGTCTGGATCCTGTATGGTGTTTTGTTGGCAGTGAATTTTTAAAATGCTAATATAAAAAAACTACTGAGAGTCATTCAATTATGTAAACTTCTAAATAAAACCAACCTATATATTTTAAGAATGTATTAACTTCAAAATGGAAGTCAGGAAATATGTTGCATTGGGGGAGAGGTTATGCGTTTGCTTCCACAGGAAACAAAAAGTTATGGTTGTCTTCTATTGTGGGAACTCTCTCAGGAAACAAAAAGTTAGTGTTATCTTCTTCTGTGGGAACTCTTTCAAATGATATCTTTTAAGATACTGGCACACTCTGGTCATGGCCAAATATACTATATAAAGATGTAGAAATGTGCTCAGCTTTTGGCTGCTGGATTCAGTTCCTGTTCCCCACTCATGCAGAGGACTGCTGATCTGTGAGTCTACCCCTAAATAAAGAACCCTTTATTATACTCCATTCTGAGCTAGTGTGGGACTACTTTATTATAATTGCCTACAGTCTTCAAAATGAATAAAGATCAGGTTTGATTGGGGAAGACCTGCTGAAAATCTTGCCTATAGACATGAAGAAGGAAACCAAGAGAGATTTTAAGACAGGTGACATATGTGCTGATCCCTCTGCATGGGAACAACTTTGACCCTGGATGAGACATGATAAAACTTGTTGGTTATATTCCTCATAACTTATTACATGTCATTCATTTAGGCTTCCACAGCAAGCCCTTCAGCCATGGGGTTATCTCCTTAGTTTGAAATCCCCATTTTATGTAGTAGTTCTAAGGGTCTGGAGAGAGGGCTCTGCTGTCAAGATCACTGACTACTCTTCCTGAAGATCTGGGTTTGATTCCCTGTACCTACATAGTGTCTCATAAACACTTTAAACTTCAATCACATGGGGTCAGATCTAGATTCCATGAGCACTAGGCATGCAGTTAGTGTACATACTGACAAACAGATAAGGCAACCAGTCATTAATTAATTAACTAAATTTCAAAAGATATATAGTAACTATGTTTTACTGAGGTAATACCATACTGTTTCACATAATGGGACACTCATTTACAAGCATTGTAAGATGGTTTCAGTATCTTCACACTCTTTTTCTCTTAAAATTGCATTAGATGTTTATTTGTTTATTTTGTGGGGAACAGCACATTCAAGGCATTGAGAATGTGTAAAGGTCAGAGAACACCCAGGGGTCTAACACGTTGCCAGGATTGGCAGAAAGAGCCTTTGCCAGCTGAACCACCTTACCAGCTATACATTCTTATCCTACTGTTTTCTGACTTAGATTATGGTGTGAGGTAGTGTTTATTGCTCTTGTAACTTACATTTCTCTTGTGACTAAACATGCTCTACTAAACATGTTTTCATAGGCCACTTGGCTATTTGTTTATCAAATTGGTAAAATAATTATTCAAATTTTATTCCTAGTTTTTTTAGTAGATTAATTGCTTTTTGTTTCTTGCTATAGACATTTAAAATATATTCTAGGCAATATACTCTCCTTATCAAATATATAATTTTCAAATATTCTCCAAAATATATAGTTATCCCTTTGAACTCTTTATTATATACATGTATATATAACATATATAACCACTCGATATATATATATCAGTTAAAGAATCATTAACTCATTTTTTAAAATGTATGTTTGCTTTCTGTGTCATATTTTAGAAATCATTGCCAATATATGGTCATGAATAATTACAAATGTATCCTTCTAAAACTTTTGAAGTTTTAGCTCTTTGGATATTTGATCTATTTGGGGTCCATTTTTGCATAAGTAAACTCACCTGTTTACTTGTCAAGTTATTCCAGTATTATTTTATCAAAAAAAAAAACCCTTGCATATCCCACTCAAGAATGTAGGCACCCCTGGTTACAAACCAACAAGCCATAGACACATGGGTTATTTACGTCAGCTCCATTCTATTCCATGTCTATGTTTATGCCATTTATTGCAACTTTTATTGTTTGTATGCCACACATTTTTATAGTCACTAACTATGAGTCTGTCAGCTCTGTTTTCTTTCTAAGGTTGTTTTGGCAACAAATGAGTCCTGAAAATCCATATGAAATTTAGACTGTACTAGTCCAAGTCAAACAAACAAACAAAAAAGTATTTGCAACTTTAATAGGGCCCAATTACTTTCTAACGTAATTGCCATCTTAAGTGTGTCTATCTATGAACATGGGATCTTTCAACTTCTTTAGGACTTTCAATTTCTTACCTTAAATAATATTTTATATTATTCACATTGAAACACATTCTAAATTGAATTTAGTTCTGTAACTCTTACTCTTTCAGGTGCTATTGGAATTAGGATTTTCTTATTTTTGTTTTCCTATTGTTCCATACTAATGTACAGAAATATAAGTGTGTTCTTGTACAACTCTTATGACCTTCATTGTTATAAGATTCACTAATTATAATATCTGTACATGTGACTCTGTGTGTGTGATTATGGCATCTCCCAGAAATAATTTTATTTTTCCCTTCTAAAACCTAGGTGTGTGTGTTCTTTTTCATACCTAATGGCTAAAACAACCTGTGCGATGTTGCTAGTAAGTTGTGAGCCTCTTTTTCTAGTTCTGATCCTATTGGGGGCTGTTTTCCATATTTCACAGCACAATGTGATATTTGCTGAGGTTGTTTTACCTATGTCCTTTGTCAGGATGTAGTTTCTGCCTGTAATGTTTTGCTGTTTGGTTTTGGTTGTTGCTGTTGCTTATTCATGAAAAGATACTGGCTTTGTCAGACTGTTTTATGTCCATTGGGATGATCATATGTTCTTTACATTTTTACTATGGCATGTTACTTGGGTTCATTTTATGAGTTTAAGCAATGTTGCTTTCCTTGGATGAACCCCATGGCTTTCTGCCATAGACTCCTTTTAATAGCCTGGTGTATTCAATTTGTTCATAATTTCTGAAGTTTCTGTCTATATCTTCATAAGACGTTCTCCTCAGTCCTTCTCTGGCCATATGTTTAACTGGCTTTGGAAGCAGCAGAGCACAAACCTCATGGAGAGGTTTTATGATTTTTATTTCCATTTTACTTTTCACTGGGTGTTTGAGTATAGAACAGTCAATTGATAATTTAGAAGTTTTGACTGTTCATTTCTGGGTTAATCACTCCATATGGCTTTAAACTTTAAGTCGCAATAATTATCTAATATTATGAGTAATATTAGCATAAGAAGAATAACAAACAGCAGTTTCAGAAAGAGCTGTACATTAACTAGGATTATTATAATTAATTGGTTTTATTCATTGTCACAGCATATTTGAAATCAGTCACAACCTTCCCAGTTGGGCGACAAGAATCTATTGTTAGCAATAATATATATGATAGAAGATTTCTATTTTCAAGAATATGTATGAAAGAAGGAGACACAAAATAAGCCCCAAGCTCTTGATATAAAATATTAGCTTATTTTATCTTTAGAACATTATAATCAAAGTACTGACTATTTCCATAATTTTCCAGAGAATATAGTAACTGAAATTTAGATAAGTGATTATACAGCTAAAAGATTACAAGTAACAGTTCACTCTATGACATAGTATTAAATAACAGAAATGAGTCATTTTCACTCATATCATATGCTTATTCAAAAATAATAGGCATTTCTCAAATAACCAATTGGTTAAATTAAAATAATAATAAGAATAAATACATCTATCTTCTTCTAACAACATAAAATTAATCTTCCTGTTGTTTTAAACTTCCTTAAGAGCCCTTTATTTATTGCTTGAATGGATTGTCAGTAGCATGGCGCTTGCTGAAAATACCTAGCCACCTCCCCCGCACACCTCAACAGTGAATAGCACTTAGGCCTTGGCAATTCAGACAAGTATTTTCTGAACTAAAACACCATACACTTACATAAAACATTTAACACTAATGCTGAATGTTTTTCCTGAAAGACAAAACCAAAAACAATTGTCTGGAGTTTTAGTTTATTAATAAGAATGTAAACTGAACTACATTTAAACATCCTTGACTATTTTCTGTGCTGAGATGAATACTATTTAAATACAAATTCAATTCTTATAAACAACCAAAGTACATTAGTTGGTCTTAGTGTTTGGTATTGAATGCAAAAAATATCAATTTTAAGATGCAATGAACACAATTTCTGAAAATTAAAATGAAATATCTCATTATAAATTGGTAAGTAAGCTATGAATTCATGCTATTGGTTTAAATATATTCTACTGATTGCAATTCTTGCATTTCTGTTTAAAAAATCATTAGTATTTTGATAGGAATTATGTATCTGTGATTCATACCAGGTTCTGTAAATCATTTTAGTAGTATGAACATGCTAGTAGTATTAATTTTTTCACATGTGTCTTTCATTTCAGTCATTGGTGTTTTATAGTTTTCACTGTATAAATCCTTCATTCATAGAAGCAATTTTTTAATTTTATGTCATTATAAATGGAATTTTCCTAATGTTAGTCTCTAATAGGTTTATAATTATCACATGGAAATGCAACAGATTCTTATACTTTACTTAATATGCTACTTGATTCTAATTTATTATTTTTATTTTGCTTAATCATGAAAATGTATAGGGATTTGTCTCTGCATTATTCATTATACACTTCAAAGCAAAGCTTCTCTGGAGTGGGCCAAGAGAAGCATTAGTCTATAGCTACAATCATAAACATTTAGAAGGCAGGTTGATACCATGTCGACTTAGCAGAAGGAAGTTTCCTCTTAGGGCCCATGACCTGCATAGCTATGAACCTTTGATTAGGTTTACATACCAGATGTGCCTTCTGTCCTGTAATATAGACTCAAATACAATTAGGAAACAATTGTTTCCCCCCCTTTACTGGCCTTTCTTTTTTAATCTTTGATAAAAATTAATGTTCTCAAAATTAATGAATTTAAATGTTAGCGAAGTACAACAATAAAATAATACAAACTTGCCAAATCCACTAAACAATTTTCAACCAGAAGTTCTGAAAGCCAGGGTCATTTATTAAGATGATATACAACATTTCTTGAAGATAGTACAGTAAGTTTTGCAAAGATATGGCTAGATATAAAGAGGAAACAAGGATGGGAAAACCACCTTCTAGAGTATATTTAAATGTATTTTTAAACCACTAATGGAATTAGTGTTCATATTAGAACATCTATAAATGATATAGATGCTGTTTGATGTGCTTCATTCACAATGCCTGCCTTAAAAGGTTCACGTTTAAATTTTAATTCCTTGTTCATCTTCAGAGAATCTGTTTGGCTTTGTTAAGGTAGTCTGCCTTATCCTCAGTTGATCCTTCTTGGTCAATCAAAAGAAGAGAACAGAAAGCACAGCTGGTTGTAATTGCAATGACAATTTGTCCATCTCACTTCTTACCCATAGTTCTGTGCAGCTGCACTCATTTGTATGATGTTGAAACTGCATTGTCACAGCTGCATGATGTCAGAGCAAACTCCTGGTGAGCATTGTTCAAGCCTGTTTAGTGTCCACATTGGTCCAGTGTTGGGGGGTGGCCACTAGTTTGTCTCTTGTTGCTCAGCCCCAAAATAATCACACAGAAACTGCTATGGGAGCACATTCTGCTCCTTCAGCCAATAGCCTTTACGATACTAGCCCATTTGGGCATGGTCTCTTATAGTTTAAAAAGCAGCTAGAACCATGTGCCTGCTGTCTTGCTTCTGGCTCCCGTTCTGGCTGCTAGACTCTGTTCCTGTTTGCACTTAGAGGACTGTTGTTTATGATAGTGATCTGTAAGTTTTCCCCTTAAATAAATAACCCTTTTATTATCAATAATTCTGAACTGGTGTGGGATTGTTTTATGGCATCAAGAACTATATTATTTAAAACACTGCTTGTTCTATTAGCTCTAGCTTCTTATTGGTTAACACTTATATCTTAATTTAACCCATTTCTAGTAATCTGTGTATCACCACGTGGCTGTGGCTTACCAGGTAAAGTTCCCAGCAGCTGTCTCCTGTGGGGCTACATGGCTTCTCCCTGACTCTGCCTCCTTTCTCCCAGCATTCAGTTTAGTTTTCCCCTCCTAGCTAAGTTCTGCCATGCTATAGGTCCAAAGTAGTCCTTTATTAACCAGTGGTATTCACAGTATACAAAGGGGTGTCCCACATCAGTCCAGATATTAAATGCACAGAAGATGCCTTTTGAAACACAGGGATGATTATGACCATTCCTTCAACTGGCATGATTTTTCCCAGGAATAAAAACATTGAGGTAAAGGAACAGAACAGAATTTGAAGGATTTGCAGACATAAGAAGTGATGGGAAATAAACAATTTAATAATTGAACTGGTCTCATGGCGTGGGAACTTTCTCTTTGAGGTTCTCTAGTTATAATTTCACTAGAGTAATCAACCAGATGTGTTATCTTTCTTGGCTTCATGACAACAAATAATTTCACAGCAAAGCATAAAATAAGAACAAAAAAATCTATCAGAAATAGCCATTTTGCTTTCTTAACATTTAATTTCTTTGTAAAATTGAATTGAGAAGAAGTTGGTTTTCCCTAATCATGTTCCTAAAAGTCTGGTAACTCACACAGGTGCTGAAGTATTTAATGACATGTAATGGACTCTAGTCCCAGTTAAAATATTAGTATAAATGTGTGTCACACTGTGTGCTCCTTGTCATGTCCATACACTTTCAAGTTCATAATCTCAACCTAGTCAGTACATATTTGAAGCATCTCAGAGAGACAGAATTTTCCCTTAAGAACTCAAAAAAAAAGGAAAAAAAGTCACCATAAATTTCACATTAGCAAGAGTTTGGCTTTCTATTCTTTCCCAGAGGTGGACTTTCCCATTGCAATGGCTATCCCAGTCACTGGCCTCTAAAATTGTCGTAAGCAAGTCTGTAGTAAGTAGAGGGCAGGAGAGGAGGAGAGGTCTGTAGGTCACTGCCTTACAGCCAGTGAATTTAAGGGCAGAGCACCCAACCTGTGATTTCCAATCAGAAACTGCTATTGCAGAGTTCAAGAGTGCTTCTGAAGGTGCTGTAGGGATGACAAGTATCATTGTGCTCGTCATCATCTCTGGCGACACTTTTCATTTCATAGTTTCAGCACTGAGGCATCTTCTGACTCACCAGAATGGATGGTCTATGTTTTTTTCAGTCTGAATTTATTTTAAGAAGATTGTTGTATTTCCCCAAATCGAATGAATATATACTCTTATTTAGATACACAATTCTCCTATATAGATATATATTTCTGTAAACTTATATATATATATATATATAGTGATGGAGCAAAAGACTGATCATTAATTTATCTACCCTTGAAGTCAGTTCCATATAATGTCAGAGGATTTTGTTAATTTAAATACAATTATTGAAAACCTTGGTTTACTTTCAGTGTTGGAAACATACATTCCTTGTCTTCATTTTTTTAAAAGATTGATCTCCAAAAAGATTTCTACCTACCCCACTCTTACAGACTCTACTATTCATTGAAACTTCCATGGTGATATCAGTAAAACATCTTCACTAAGAGCTAAGCTACCTGTTCCCAGAGCAGGCACAAAGCAAGCATTATCCTTTCTTCACATGACCATGTGTTATTATCTTCAAGCACTAAATTTGAAGAGATGTTCTATCAGAAGGAGGTGGCATAAAATTCATTGGACAGAACATCAAAATGAATTATTGAAAGACAGCATAATTGGAGGACCCATTCCTACATTAGTCCCATTTAGGCTCTTGCTAGCTGTGTCACCTACTGAAGCAAATCTACATTTGCACGATACTTTTAAGATAACAATACCCATCTTATAAGCTCGTATGAATTGTTGTGAGCTACCTGTGAAGCACTTAAGATCTTCTGATGCATGATGATAAATATGTCAGGTAGTAACTATAAACATGTGTGTGCGTATGTGCATATGTAAATTTATGATATTCTTTCTAAATGCTGTTGATATTGAGTCATTCTGTCAATTAGCTAAAAGGAGCCATTGCATGATACCATTTATTTTAATCAAGTATGTACCCTGTATGTGAAAAATAATGAATTAACTTATACTTTATATTTTTGCCAAAATATTAATACACATCTAAACTATAAATAAAATAATAAACACATTATTTTATTCATATACTTATAGTCAAAACAATAAAGGTAAGTATTTAACAGTTTTGAGAAAATAACTATGCAATCATTTTTAATATTTTCTAAGTTATTGTTCTTCAAGTTATCTGTGCATTTGAAAATCTGGGCAATTTTTAAATCCCAAAGCCAAGGAAAATTCTCAACCCAATTAACTCTGAGAAAACATCAGTAGTCTGTAAAGATCCCTTGGTTATTCCAGAGCGCAGCAGAACTTGAGCCTCTGCCCTAAACCATCCTGATCTCATATGTGCTACATGGCCCCAAAGCATTGCCACCACTGGGGAGCTTACTAGCAATGCAGAAAAATGAGCCCTACTCCAGACTACCAAATCTGAGTCTATGTTATTAGTAGAATCCCCAGGTAAGTCGTATTCATGTTGAAACTTGAATCACATTGTATGACAACTTAAAAAGAAAATCCCTAAGCAGAACAACATATAGAAACTAATTCTGGCAAATACATTAGCATAAAAATGGCTACAACACAATCTGAAGAAGAAAAGAAAACCCTGGAGTTTTGCCACCAGCCTTTGCTTTAAACTTATATTCTGATATTTTAAATAAAAATCAGTTATTTTACCTACAATGTTAATTATTCAGTCTTCTTTCCAATAGAGTATCTATTTCCCCAAAATCCATGTAACATTTTGCCTTTGAATTGTCAGTATTTTTTGCAGATCTTGTTGTGAAAATTAATGTCTGCAAACTTTCTTCTGTATAGTAGTATACATTTTATAGCAAGATCGCATTTATGCCATCAAATGAATAAATTATTACTTTTTTCTTTTTTATATTCTTTTATTTTTCATTCAAAAATTTACACTTCCACCCCTTCTCCCAGTCCCCTCCCTCTCCCCCACTACCCCTCCTCCCTCTCACTGCTTCCTTAAGAGGTGTGCATCCATATAGACTAGGTTCCCAAAAAGCCAATACATGCAGAAGAGATAGGTCCCAGTGACATTCTCATTGGCTTCTCAGTCAGCCCCCATTGGCAGCCACATCCAGAGATTCCGGTATGATCATATGCTCATTCAGTCCTGGTCTAGCTGGATTTGGTGAGCTCCCATTAGATCAGGCACACTGTCTCAGTTGGTGGACCAGCCCCTCGCGGTCCTGACTTCCTTGCTCATCTGAATTTTGCATGCAAATGGATGGAAATAGAAAACACTATACTTAGTGAGATAACCCAAACCCAAAAAGATGATTATGGTATGTACTCACTCATTAGTGGACCCTAGCCATAAACAAAGGACATTAAGCTTATAGCTCACAAGCCTAGAGAAGCCAAATAGCAAGAAGAACCCAAAGAAAAACATATATAGATCCTCCTGGAAACTGGAAGCAAACAAGATTGCCAGGCAAAAGTTGGAAGCACGGGAGTGGGGATGGGGTGGAGGTAGGGGTGGGGGTGGGCAAAAGGGAAAGGGGGAAGGGAGAAGGGAAGGACTGGGGAGAGCTTGGAGGAGTGGGAGGGTAGAGATGGAGGAAGGGTGGATATTGGAGAAGGGAATAAGATATCTACATTAAGGGAGTCATTTTAGGATTGGCAAGAGACGTGGCTCTAGAGGGGATCCCAGGTGTCCACGTGGATGTCCCCAGCTAGGTACTTGGGCAGCAGAGGAGAGGGTGCCTGAACTAGCTTTGTCCCATAGTTACATTGATGAATATCTTGATCATCACCATAGAAATTTTGCCAGATGGATGGAGACAGAGACCCACATTCACATCAGAGCAATGGACTGAGCTCCCAAGGTCCAGTTGAAGAACAGAAGGTGGGAGAAGATAAATTATTACTTATACATTATGCCAATGCACAAGTTCTTTTCTATTCAAACTATATATCTTATTTGATTTGTTCTTTTGGAGATATATATTAAAATATGTCAATACCATGTAAATCTGATCACTATTCTCCACCTTTGAACTGTTATTAGTTATATAATATTTATGAAATACCTATTATGCACAAAAATTTTTACAGGAAAAGTTTTTTACAAAGGCTCACTTCTAATGCCATATATCACCAAACTGGAAATGTATGCCACAGACCCTTTGAAGAATCTGTTGATACAGTTTTTCAAAATGTTCATGTCAAACTGCTTCTATATATTTATGTTTATGTTAATAGATTTGTGATGTTCCCAACTTTGGTCAGAGAAGCTTCCGACCATAGTAGATGCTGGTTAACACAGAGGCACAGCACTGTTCAAGGGTTGAGAAAAACGTGACTTTGTGAGCTCAGCCATATTGGGACATTTGTATAAATTGCCTCCCACAAAACGGGGAGCAACATGGGAGAGGGGCTAGAAAAATGTAAGAGACAGACGTTAGAAAGAGCACTGTGAAATGCTGCCCTCAGAGTGGCATGGTTATTACACACAGGAGCTGTGGTCACTGAAAAAAGATCATCACTCAGTAAGCAAGGTAAAAATTCCAGCATGTAACAGTAATGGACACTCAGAGTCCCAGCCCTAGCAGAAGATCATACGGGAGGAGGAAATCACTTTTCTTTAGAAGTGTGGCCACTGATAGGTCCCTATGTCTCAGTAGATGACCTCATGCTAATGTACATTGGGGCAGTATTTACTTATTTGGTGGGTAAAAATAAACAAGTAAATATATAAATAAAGGGATGAATATGATCAAATATATTATATGCACGTATAAAATATTCAAATTATAAAAGATTCTGTGATGGTAGATAGATGTCACTATTCCTGTGGAAAGTACAATACTTGCTTTGGAAAGGGTACAAAAGTGAAAAATGGAACAGGTCTAGAAAGCTGATCAAAGTGAGCCAATTAAGTGTTTGTCACAATAGTCTATATATGTGTAAGGTTTTTGTGAGAGCAAGACCCCCAGAGCTGCACTGAGATCAAAGAATGAAGCTTTATGAGGGACGAATTGCCCACCTGACTCTGAAAGAAGGGAGAGCAGCAACACCCAAAGGGATCTGGGGTTTTTGCAGAACGGGTTGAGTTGGGCTGGGGAGTGGCAGTGGTGGGAGAGCATTAGGGGGAGGGAATAGCTACAACAAAGAAACTGTCATAAATAGAAATTTGTAAGTGGGGACGATAACTCGCTGCGGTTTGGGGTCAGATTCTTGAGATGTTCAGAAAGTACAGATTTTATTTCCCTGAGAGTCCTGGTTTCCTCTTGGCCAGAGACTTGGGCCAGCCTAACATTATGCATATATGAATATACAGACGTAAAGTATATTGACAATAAAATCAAGTCAGGTCTACAGGCCAAGTGGCTTAAAGAATACGAAACATGGGATAGATCTAGTATGCTCTGGAGACTTTTCTTTGGGGATGATATGATGAGGTGAGACTGAAAAACAACAGAAGAGAGAATTTGGATAGGAAAAATAATTTGATGAGTTTGCTTCTTCCATGGTTCCCTTTTGGCTCAAGAAGACAGTGATGAATACGAGTCTTTTTGATCACGGAATCAAAAAGCTCAACATTACCGGTGCACACAGATGCTGAGTGGCCCATGTCATTAGGAAATGGATGGAGAGCAGTGCCGAGCCTAAGAGCTTATGGGCTATAAACATTTACAGAGCGCAGGGGAGAAAAAGATTTTGCAAATGACATTGAGAAAGTGCTGCAGTGGAGATGAAGTAGGGCAGCACTGAGTAGCATGTCTTGCAGTGTTATTATTAATAATATATTGTCACATAAGTTTACCTTCTAAGGGGGAAGCTCAATGAGACACAGGATGCTAAAAGGGAGATGAAACAGCAGGATGCTCTAAGAAGTTAACCATTCTATCCTGAATGCTCAGGAAATAACTCAGTCCCTTCAAGAATTCCCTGAAACTAAACAGGTACTCTAGACTCCTCCCTTCCCAAGCTTATGTAAGAAAGAGACTCCCAAGAGACCCTCTCAAAGGAGCTGAAATGTCTAGAAGCAGGCTCAGAGCAGACAAGCTACCTGCCAAAGACACTATCCAACCTGTGGCGCCGCCTGCAGGTTGTGCAGGGTACTGCAGGTTCCCAGCTTTAAAGCGCTGTCCCCTATGCTCAAGCAAGCTTTGGGGAAGCAGCTGTCTTTGAGTCATTTCCGCTTCTGTTAAATAACCCCTCACCCATATTTCTGTAAATAATTCAAATAAAATGCGGTTCACCAAGTGGGACTTTACTGGTATGGTTGTTTTTGTCAACTTGACACAGCTAGGGTCATTCAGGAAGAGGAAACAGCTATTGGGAAAATACTTCCATCAGATTCTCCCGTAGGCAAGTCTGTGGGAGGCATTTTACCAAGAAATGTGTAATGTAGGAGGATCCAGCTCACAGTAAGTGGTACCCAATCTTGGGAGGTGGTTCTGAGTTGTGGAAGAAATAAGTGATGGAGAACAAGCCAGTAAGCAACATTCTTCCATGGTCTCTGGCTTCAGTTTCTGCCTCCAGGCTCCTGCCTTGAGTTCCTACTCTGGAATTCCCAGAGTGGTGGTTTGTGATATGTGTAATCCAAAGAAGTCCTTGCTTCCTCGAGTTATTTTTTTGGTCATGGCATTTATCATATTGAAAACAGACTAAGGCAGGTAGTACCCTAACTTTGGTTCGTCATCGATTCCTTCTCTGTTTGGTCAAGTATCTCTAGGAATAGTGTTACAGAACATGGCATCACGTATATCAATTCTCATAGGACAACTAAGATGAGACATGTGCCAACAAATACCTGTTATAGTTCAGTCTTTCCAAATGTGATGCTTAACTGACTTGTGAATTCAGTCCCTTTGTGAACAGCTGAAGAATAGCATAAAACCATTGTGAAATTGCAGGTCTGATAATAAAAACTGCCAGTGACTAACTCAAAGACACAATGCCATTTGAACTTGGGGTTCTGTGTCTATTTGTTTGTCTGATTTTATTTTGTTTTGCTTTTGTGAGACAAGGTCTCTTCAATAGTTGCGATGAGGCTGCTAAACAACAAGTCATTGGTGCCAGGCTTCTTGAGTTCGTATATTGGGTATATATGTACATATTTGTGTATGTGCATGCAATCCTTAGTGCAACCCTTCCCCTGTTTCAGTTTTTCTATTAAATGAAGCTCACTGTTACCTACCCTGTAACATTATATGCAAAAGTCCAAACATTTGGAAAGAAACGGCAGAGCACACAGCTCAAAATAAATAGTACCTGTTCTATTAAACATTTTTCGGATTGACTAGAATCCTTCAGGGTCCCAAAAGCCACATCCAAAATTCCAATAAGGCAAAAGTAAAGGAAAGAACATTTCTAAACAAGCAGGTTCTTCTCTGTTGTTGTACAAACTGCACTTCATCATGAAACATTTGTTAGTGGTGCCTTAAAAGAGACAGAAGGACCAAGCCCCTCTTCACTGCAGTGTGCCAGTGACTGGGCCTCCATTGAGTGTGCCAGGCTGTGTTGACTCCCCGTGGGAGGTCTTACTCTTTCTGAGGAGTGGATGGGGGTAGGATGGGGAAAGTGGGAGAAGGGGGAAGGGGGAATTGTGGTAGTATGTAAAATTAACAAAACACTTAAAATGGAAAAAAAAAGACAGAAGGAGAACTGGGGATGTAGAGTGGGTGTGGGGTGCTTTGCTAGCATGCTCAAAGCTCAAAGCCCAAGGCCCGGTGATTGAACCCCAGAGCCAGGGATGGGGTTGAGAAGGTAGAGACTGGAATAATGGAATAAAAGTGTCATATAAGATCCAAACACTGGGTCTGTGGGATCTATTGTATTGAAATAATTACAGAAACTGGAAGGAAGTATCTTATTCTGATGTCAAGAAAAACATAAAAGACATTATAAACAAGGAGGACAGGTTCTAAGTGAGAAAGGCCAATATCTAGAACATACCATAAGAGTTTAGGGGGGCTGATCTCCCAAGTTATTTGACATATTACTTAAGAATGCTTGATAAATGTTAGAAACTGCCATTTCATTAACCTAGAACTTTAAAGAGAGTGTTATTTTATTTAACAGTTGTAAAAATTTCTGGAAATATAGTAATTTTGTAGATGTCATTTAAGGACTCATCTATCTTATCTTATCTATCTATCTATCTATCTATCATCATCATAATCTATCTATGTATCTATCTATCTATCATCATCATAATCTATGTATCTATCATCATTTATCTGTCTTCATCATCATCATCATCTATCATCTATATGTTTATATATCCATCATCTATCTATCGATGTATCATATCTTCTCTATGTACTTATCAGTTATCATATATATATACTCCTTATCTATCAATTATAATCTGTCTTTATCCAGACAGTTTGAATATTATTTGTTTGAATATTGAATCTTGGTTATAATATGCTATAAAATATGTGAGTCTCAAATTTATTATATCTTCACCCTGATATATTCATTCCTTAGGCTGACCATTTTTTATAAACTTGTTTATTGGGTGTTTATTTGAATAAAAATACTATTAATACCTTTGAGTTATGGGCATGGTAACTCACCACCAGAAAGAATGCACCATTACTCCTGCTTTGTGCATGCATTGGAACCAGTGCAAGTTAAAAAGTGGTAAATTAGGGGCTCAGCAGTTAGGAGCACTTATTCTTGTAAAGAATCGGGATTCAGTTCCCAGCACCTACATGTAACTCCAGTTCCAGGGCATCTGATGCCTTCTGCTGAGTTTTGCAGGCCCAAAGTATGCACATGGTGTATAGACATATAAGAAGGCCAAACCATCATACACATAAATTAAATAAATCTTAAGAAAATTCCTCAAAATGCTAATTCAAACTCTTGAAGTACTGTGCAGCAAAAACAAGAAAAAATATTTTTCTGTCCACTATTTATATGAACTTATATATTAAAGCTTTAAAATGCTGACCATACAGATCTGATTCCAAGAAAATAACATTTATGAGGCTCTGTTACTTTTCTAGACAACTATGGCTCAACAGGAGAAATTTGGATTTAAAGTTGAAAAGCGTAGGTTAATGTTTTTGTAACCCTATCTAGGCACACAAAGTAATGTTCAGCTTTTCATAGAGGGTGTAGCATGTGTGTATGCCTTGTGTATGGAGCTCAGAGGTCAACCTTGGTGTGATTCCTCAGGCACTGTATACACACACACACACACAATATGTATATGGATGATATATAATGTATACATACACATATATTATATATACATATTATATATGTGTATATATATTCATTTTTTGAGATGTGGTCACTTACTTGGACATGGAGCTGACTGATTTGGCTAGGCTGATCAGTAAGCTCCAAAGTTTCTCTCATGCCTGAGATTTACAAGCACTCTGGTTCTGGCTTTTTACATGGGCTCTGGGAATCAAACTTGGATCCTCATTCTTGCTTAGCAAACACTAAGTCTCATCCATATTTTTGAAAGACAGATAGTATATAAAACACAAAATATAAATGTCTGCAAATGCTGCTTGTAATTGCAAATAATATGCTTCAGTGTTCCCTATGTGCATCTTGCTGACAGCAAAGAGCATCCTTCCCCTTCCCCACTCTGTCTGCCTGTCTCTCTCTTCCAGATGGACTCTTGGTATATTTTCCAGGCTGATCCTGAACTTCTAGAGCTCAGGTATCAAACAATCTAACTCCTTGATGTTCCTGTATATCTCAGATTTATTTAAGGCCCCTGCTGCTGTTCCTAGACAAGAACAATCTTTTTAAAACTGTTTTTCTCTTTTCTCTCTTCACTTCTATCTCCTCTTGAAAAAAAAAAGATTTTTTTCCCCCTCTGTGAACTAATCCCCCTCAAGAAACCTTCCCAAAATCCCAGTTAGGTGCTTGGAGTAAAACTGAGGAAACAATGAAATCCTGGAGCTAAGGATAACCTGGTGGCCTAGGTCCCTCTACATGCAGGACACCCCAGAAAGTTGTATCAGTTGTGAGCCTTAGCATTTCAAATACACCAAGAACAAAGAGACTAGGTAGAAAGGCAGGAAAATAGAGAGATTTACAGACACCTTGTTGGTTATGCATTCACTCTAGGAGGCTGGTGGAGACACCTTGTGGGGATCCAACTCGCTCTAAGAGAAATTGGGGGGGCACCTTGTTGGTTGTTCATTTTGCTCTATGGAGACGGATGGAGACACCTTATTGGAATTCATTCCATTCTAAAATATCTAGATTAAATTCTATGAATCAGAGCATCATCACTTGTTTTTTTCTGGTGATCATTCCAATAGGAGGCCAAGGAGCTAGGACATAGGTGGGAACATTAAGGTCAGGAGACACCACTATAATGTTTCATATGATCAAATAAAACACCCCAGCTTTCAAAGTAGGTTGACATTTCCAGAAAACATTTAAAAAAACTTATCCCAATAGCTGTTTGTATTTGAAATCTGTTGATGTTGTGCCTTCTGGGTTTCAACAAAACATTTTTTTTTGAACGAGGAAAAATGTATGAAATGATCATTAGATTCCATCTACTGTAGTTGGGGGACTAAGTGATATGATTTCCTGTGGTTCAGATTGCTACTTGTTTTCCTTTGACCAATACAGAGAAAATAAGAAGATATAGCTGAAAATGAAATCAGGTCCAATATTATGGATAATAGTGCCTGGCACCGTACAACACAGTGCTTTGAAATTTCTGGTCTACTCAGTTCTTTTTCTTACACATTATTTCCTTTGATCCTGCAGAATTGCTTGTGGAGGAGAAGCCAGACACTATTGCAGCTTACTGAAAAGTAGAACTGAGATTTTGTTTTGGGAACTTATCAACTCCATTAAGGAGCAGTAAACAGATAGCCAAGCAGACACAAAGTTTAGTCATGTGAAGCTGGGACTCTCCAGCCTTTGATTAACTTTTAATGCCAGTCTGCCATGCAAGTAACAGTCATTGGTTGTCTTCAATACAAGGAGACAGGCTTCTGGCTCACTGCAGCTGCCTACTGGCTCTGCTTACACACCCAGGCCCCTAGTCTGGTCTTCAGACTGGAGACCAGGTGGCTTTCCAAGGCCCATTTATCTATTGTCCTTTTTCTTACATCTTAACCTCCAGTGGGCAGGCATTTCAATAGAATGAGGATCCATAGTTGTCAATCTGATCTGGGAGGCCCTCTAGAATATACCCTTCAGACCTTTTCCCATTCCAAGATCTAAGGAGATTTAACCTGTTCTAACCAGAGATAACCAGAGTTGGAACTTCAGGCCTTTCCTTTCTTCCATTCCCCAGCATTGTATCTGCTTCTTTCTCCCATCTGGGCTATGATGATGATGATGATGATGATGATGATGATGATGATGATATGATGCCTGAGATTCTAATTACACCACTCCCCTTCCCTGTCATCACTACCAACCCTACCAAATAACCCATTGCTCTCTTTCAAATTCATAGCCTCTTTTTATTCACTGTTATTACTTGCATAAATGTATATGTGCATATATGCCTAAAAATTACCTGCTCATTTTGTATAATGTTATCTATAGGTATGTTTTCAGGACTGACTATTGGGTAACCAACTGGTGTGTGCTTTCCTAGGGAAGATTGTTTCTCTATTCGGCATTCCTTAGTTGCTAATTTTTCTTCACGTAGGGTCGAGGCCTCATGATCTTTTCCCAGTCCAGTTTGGTATGTTTATAATTGATCTTGTTCAGCTTGTGTCTCAGCAGTTATGTTGGTGAGACTTTATGGGTGTAGCTTCTGACATTCTTAGGAGAATCACTTCCTCTAATCCTTACAATCTTTCTGCTCCCTCTTCTACAGTGTTCTCTGAGCTTAGGTACAGAAGTTGTTTTTGTAAATGTGTCCTTTGGGACTGGGATTCATAGTGTTGCATTTTGACTGGTTGTGATTTTCTGTAAATCCATTGTAAAGAGAAGTCTCCGTGTCAAAGGGTGAGGACTATATTTCCCTGTATAAGAACAGGTCTTTAGGATGCGGTGGGGAATATTGTGGCTTGGTAAAGTCTACCTGGGCTTTTGAGTTTGTTCCTGAAACACTCCTAGAAGCAGCTGCCACTGGTTACAAACATGCACTTCCATTGCGGACAGCTGTTTGGGTCCTGTGATTGCCATTCCCTCACAGAGACTTGCATACCCCAGAGTTCCCCAAACTCACATTCAATCCCTGTCTTCCCCTCTTCTCTATTTCTAGCTCCTAGGAATATATCTGGTAAGCAAATACATCTCCACTAAAACATGAGTCAATAAATGAATGGATCCAGTTGGGAGGGCAGAACCAGCTCCAGGATGGCTCTTTGTCCATATCAGACTGTTCGCATGGTGCTATTCATCACTAGGCTAGATAGTTGCGGGATTATTGTCATGCATATCATTTTCAGAAATCTCTGACTCTCTGGATACTTAGTGGTGTAGGAGGTCCTTCTGTATTTGTGTTGCTTTCATTGGTTTAATAAAGAATCTGCCTTGGCTTTTTGGTAGAGCAGAACTTAGATAGGTGGGGGGGAAAGAGAACTGAATGCTTGGAGAAAGAAGGCAGGCAGAGAGAGCCACCATGGAGTCGCCAGAGTCAGACATGCTGAATCTTTCCTGGTAAGCCACGACCTCGTGATAAACACAGATTAATAGAAATGGATTAGATCAAGATGTGAGAGTTGGCCAAGAAGAGGCTAGATATAATTGGCCAGGCAGTAATTTAATTAATACAATTTCTGTTTGGTTATTTTGGGGGTTAAGCTAGCTGGGTGCCGGGAACGTGACCCGTTCCTCTTACAACATACTTAAGAGATTAAAATGGCATGTGTAAATTTTTGGCTAAAACTAAGCTGAGTTAGATTCCAGAAGCAATCAGTTTAGGTGAAAAGTTACTATAAACCACTAAGAGTCTTTAAGCATCTGTTTCCCAATTCACTAGCTAGAACTGAAACAACAGCTTGATATCAGGCAGCATGGATATATTGCTTTGTAGTATTGACCAGATATTTTCTACAGTACAAATATAAACTTAATAAATTAATAGTTTCTTTTTGAACTCAGAGATGGTGACAACTTGCACAGTCCCTGCACAGGTCTAAGGCGATGAGAAGGAAAGTGGACATAAGCCCCCATCTCTAACCCAGAAGCTGTCCCAGTTGATACTATACACAAAGGAAAGATAGCTTTCTCCAATGGAGTTTCACTGTGTGTACAAACCACTCTTAAGGACAGACCTCATGCCCAGCAGTAGATGGCCAACACAAAGTGAACTCAACAGCATTTTTGGAGGTTCCTTATTCATAATACTTTGAGCATTTTATTTTTTTAACCATTTTATCCTATTCTGGTTTGTTTTTAGTTTATCATATTTTATTTTATATTACTTTATTATTATTATTTTTAAAAAGCCTGTTTGTATCCTAATGAGAGAGAGAGAGAGAAAGAGATAAAGAAGTTGGAGGAGAAATTTTAATCAGAATATATTGTATGAAAAAATCTATTTTCAATTAAAAATTAATAGTTTCTTTATTTCATCAAATTATGCCTTTATTTGATAAAGTTTAGCCCTGGAGGGAAATACCATATGAGTCTCATAAACACAGCACACTGTTTAAAAAAAATTCATGTTAGATGCGGGAGGCAAATATGCAAACTACATCCATTTGAATGCATTAAACTTTATCTTGTCAATTATGTAGGATATCTTTTCATGCAAATATTTTAGGACTAAAACACATCTTGAACAAAAAAGAATTATATTTACAGTAGAGTTTATTTTTTTCTTTTTTAAATTGATTGATCAGGACTGTGGGGCCTGTGATGTTTGAAAGAATATGGCCCTCAAAGGGAGTGGCATTATTAGGAGATATGACTTTGTTGGAGGAAGTGGGTCACTACGGGGGTGGGCTTTGAGATCTCCTATGACCAAGCTCTCTATGTTGAGTATCTCAGTTTACTACCTATTGCCTGTGGATCAAGACGTAGGACTCTCAGTTCCTTCTGTAGCACCATGTTTGCCTGCACACCACCATGTCCTGCCATGATGATGTTGGACTGAACTTCTGAACTGTGAGCCACCCCAGTTAAATGTTTTCCTTTGTAAGAGTCACTGTGGTCATCATGTCTCTTCACAGCAACAGGACACCTAAGATATAGCTTTTTGAGGTTTTGACTTAAATGTTGTAAACCAGTACATGAATACAAAACAGTCTTAAAGAGATCTTTCTAAAGAGTAAAAGAGAAAAATAACTCTGTCTGGGTCACTTGAAGCCAAATTTGGAAAGAGCCATGTCCAGTTGAACTTTCTAAGAAAAAAAAATGACCAAAATCCAAGCTCTAGACTAGTGAGTTTCTGAAAGGCCCCACAGATAGAGCAAGAGTACCCCAAAGATATTCATGATAAACCATTTCAAATAAAAAGACTAAGCTTGTCCTAGGGTCAGAAGTCTTCTTCCTAGGGCAAGCTGTTTTCTCAACATAAAAATATGCTAGTGATGGAAACTGTTCACTCTGCCTAGGGCTTCCACAGAATCCAGAAGACGTAGTGAGGGTAGCTACAGCTACAGTTACAGTGTCTACCCGAAAACCTTCTAGACCAGGACCTCTCACCAGAGAGAGGTGTAACTGATGGTGTGTCCATGACAGAGGCTGAAGTTCAGAGCCTGCAGGAACCAAGGAGACAAAGTACCTCCCCGTCTCCCTGCTGCCTGTCAGGTCAAGCAGCTTGAGCCAGCTCTACTTATCCCATTGGATATGGGAGATGCCCTGTGGATGTGTCCCAGGGTAAGGAAGTAAGCTAGTTCCTGGAGAATGACTGTTGGTTATGGAAGTTTAGCTAAGGTAGTGGCCCCTGTCCATGCCACAGGACCAGACATCACTGTTCACAGACTTTGATTTGGTCTTTCATTTTCTTTACATTGCTATCCTGGGGTTTCTATTACTGTTCTGTTAAGGAGAGAAAGGTTTGTTTGAACTTAGAATTTGTAGTCCACCATTGAAGGAAATCAGGGAAGGCAGTCAGGCCAAGAACTTGGAGGCAGAAATTGATGCAGAAGCAAAAGAGGAATGCTGCTTACTGGCTCATTCTTTGTAGTTTGCTCAGCTTTCTTTCTTATAATACCAAGGGTTACCTGTTCCTGGATGACACTTCCCACAGTGAACTAGGTCCTTCCACATCATCATCAATCAAGAAAATGCCCTCTAGTTTTGCTGGAGGCAAATATAGTGGGGGAATTTTCTCAATTGAGGTTCCCTCTATTCAAATGACTGCTATTTGTATCAAGTTGACATAAAACTAGGTAGCACAATCATCCAATACATTTGTGGTAACAGCTACAATTTTTATTTACTTATTTAATTTTTGGCATTTTGTATCTTAGAGAAGACTTCCTTTAGATTAAAACTATAGGCCCCTCACAGTGACAAGCAAATGTCAATTTTTACACTGTTTTTACAGTTGGCTTCTTTGATTCTGAGGTGTAATATTACTCAAATTATTTATGTTGCCACTCCCACAAACTTCCAGAGTTCAGGATGATATTGAACTTTCCCCTTGCCCATTTCTTGTGATTATGAAAACAAGAACAAAACATGACTCTGCGTGACTAAAGTATCAAACTAGATCTCAGTAATCTCTAATATTTTGTTACTAAAGAAAAGCATAAGTAAGCTTGCTGCTGAGTTTATTCTTTTCTCTGTTTTGACATGAAGGACATTACCTTTTTCTCTCTCTGATGCACCGAAATTTTAACGGTGGAGAGAAAGTTTCTGCTGGCTGCCATCCAGGATGTCAGCTCTTTAAACACCGCTAGCACACTCTAAAAGGTTTTCATTCCTTGATTCTGTCATTTCTGTCAAAAGGTGGAAATTAATTTCAGGAAATCTAACTACAGGGAATTGTTTTATCTTGCTTTTCTACTGCTCAGTTTATGATCCAAGGTCATCATGACAGAAGTCTTCTAGCGCTCATCTACATCTGATTTCCCCTCCTCCGCCTCATCTGCCTATTTCTGGATAATGGGTCGTGAGAAAACATGATGAGGAATTAACTTATTGTTCCCAGACCCTTCAGAGTCCTTCTCTTGCCTCTGCAGCTGAAGAAGCCTCAGCTTCCAGATGGAAAAGATGAACCAGCCAGCAAGGGTTCTCATGAACAGGGCACATGCCAACAAATGGGGGCCAGGCAGGAGGAGGGAGAAAGAAGCTGCTTTGGCATAAATTACTGAGATTTGGAAGAGAGTAAATCTGCTTTTCCCTCCACTACACTCTAAAATAGTGGCTGTGTGAGATAATAGGTATGTTAATCAATGTAATTGTGGTAGTCCTTCTAAATGTATATGTGCATTTAACAAATTGCTTCTCTCAAATATATTAATTTTAATTTCTTAATTATAAGTTAAAGAAAAAAGTAAAATTTAAAAAGAATTTAAATAATTTTAATTATTATGAAGATTGTTGTGTAAGAAGTATAAAGTCAAAGAAAAAGAAAAGAAAAATATTTTGTGTTCTCAAAAGTTCTGGATTTTCATGAGGAAAATCACATTTACTTAATAACTTTAGACCAACTGAGTAAATATAAATTATTTCACAATTTCTGAACAAAAAATGATTTTCAGTGCCTATTTTCTGTGATGTTTGAAGGAATAAAATAGAACGAGATAACATTTAAAAATACTAAAACTATCTGAATCCACGCCTCTCACTTAAATTATTGAATTATTGAGAAGGAAACATTTAAGCCTCTAGAAGTTATTTTATTCATAAATTGTAAGTTATGTTTGAATTTAAAAAAATAGCAAAGCAGACAGAAAAGTAAATAATATTGCTTCTATTGTTCTTAGGGCTACAGAGATTGATCATTATTCACAGATGCTGGGATGAAAATAGATGCTAGCCTTGGGTTCATACCCAATAAATTATTCCCGATTGCAGATGACTATGCACCAACTGAAGAATGCTTTCAGAGGGACATGAGATTTTTAACTTGGGTGTATGTATTGTTTCTGATTCAATCTGTATGCCTTCTTTATATTATAAGCACTACTACTGTGTGTTTGTGTGTGTGTGTGTGTGTGTGTGTGTGTGTTTACCTATTCTCTTTCTCTCCAACAAAATAATTGTATGCAAACATAGAAAGTAAGCAAGTGGTAAGAACATGCCTGTCAATTTCAATTTTGCATGCATAAAACTGCAATAGCAAAGGGAATGAAAACATGGAAGCAAAGACATAGGAAATAGCAAACTTCATGTGTTCCCCTGAGGTTAAAAAACAATCATCCTAAAGTAAGCTCTACTATTGCATATACTGGTATGAATTTGATCTCATAGTCAACACAAACGTGGTTTATTTATTGGCAAATAGCCATGTATTGTCATTCCATCAAGTTAAGAGAACTATAGTTCAGTGGGACTCAGAACTTGAGGCTTTCATCCGTGGTTGCTATCTATGCTAGCTTTAGAAGGACTGGCACAGAACTAGGTAGCACAGTCACCCAACACATTAGTGGAAACAGCTACAGTTTTTACTTACTTATTTACTTTTAGTACTTTGTAGCTCAGAGGAGACTTCTGTAAGATTAAAATCAGAGGTCCCTCATAATTACAAGCAGATGCTAATTTTCATTTAACTTAATAACTCTATCATGGATCTACATATGGATGTAAAAAATTACCTCTTTGATTTATTTTCACCCTATAAAATATAATTCATGAAAGTCACTGTCAATTACACACAAAGCAATACCACCTCCAAAATTCATGGCCAGGGAAAAGATTGTAGCAGGTGACGCGTGTTATTGTTGACCTCTGAAGATAGGTAAAGATTTAGGTTGCAAATTCCCCCAAAGCATTTGAGAGTTTGTATGTCTCTTACAAATATAGATCAACTGAAGTGTTAGTTCATAGGAAATAGTGATTGCATTAGTAGTCTCTTTTCTTCTGCGGTGAGTGAGCACCCTGACAAAAAGCAACCTAGAGGAGGAAAAGGTTTCCTTTAGCTTATGGTTCTGGGTTGAAGCCACTCTTCTTTTTCAATTGTTTTCTAACAGGCTGGCTCAAACGCTGGGAGTCTGATGTCAGGTGGTTTTACTGGCATAGTACAATTTGGGAAAAAAAAGTTTCCCAGTGTAACACAATCCCAGGTGCACAAGGAGGCATGGCTACATCGAAATTCAACACAGAGTACGTGTTATTTCTTCCAAGAAGATGGGTTCTAGAGATAAGGCTACCTATATTCACTCAAGGGGCCAGGGAAGGATATGGCATGGTCTTGTCATACAGATTGTGTAGAGGTCCTTTGGGTTATTAACCACCTCAGGTCCTGGTTGTGGGAACTTGGGGGATCTCTTGGCTATACAGATAACGAAAAGGTCATTTAGACTACTAGCCACATCCTGCCCTGGTTGTGGAAGCTTGATATGGATAGGACCAACAAATAAATTCAAATCACCAGGCTATAATCACCTTTATTTCCCAGCTTTCTGGATGGAAAACAGGTAATATGCCCTTCCCTTTGAAAGGACTATCCTGTGTGCTTAACACTCCGGTTTTCTGGTGATCTATGGATACAAGGACCTTTACGATCCCAACAAAAAAGAGGGAGTAACTTGCTCGAGGAAGTCCAACCCACTTGATGTAGAATATGAGTTTTTAAAATGTAGTAGGGATAAATGAAAGGAAGATAAGGTGGAATGAAATTCCATGAAGAACCCAGGAGTGGGTATGAATAGGGAAATGAGTGCGTTGCTCTCAGAGTCAAGTGGCATGAGATTTTGAACAACATCTTGCAGAATGAAACAATTAAATAATATCAGATGAAGGGATGCATGGTCAATTTCTATTTTAGATTAGACACACTAACAAAAGTCCAGTACTGGACTTAAGAGAAGTCATGACTGGAAATAGAGAGTACATATAGGTTGGCATTGCTGTTGTCTAGACTACCAGCTGGGGAAATACCATTGTAACAGAAAAGGGTGGACTAAAAATCATTTAGGAAGCATGATACTATTTATTAGTATATGGAGAGTGAAAAAAGAGTGTGGCATGGTTTGTAGGTCAATAGCTTTAATGGAGAAGCAAATTATAGAGACAATTACTATCATTACTCCATCCTATTAACTTCCTCTTATGGTGTTTTGCTATGTATCTGGAGCTTACTATGCAGCACAGGCTGGCCTCAAACTCATGATTCTTCAGTCTCAGTATCGTTAGTTGTAAAGCCACCATACCTACTATAATGGTTCATTTTGATTGACAACGTCATGGGATTCAGAATCACCATGGAAACAAGACTTTGGGCATGTCTGCAGGTTTTCTAGGTTGGGTCTGTTGAGATGGGAAGATTCACTCTCCATGTAGTCTGCACATTTCCGTGGGCTTGAGTATGGTCCTGAATGAAAGCGGAATGGGAACTGAGCAGCAAGGCTCACCTCTCCCTGCTTCCCAACTGCGATGCAGTGTGGACAGCTGCCTCAGGCTGCATGGCTTTCCTGCCTTGATGGACTGTACCCAGGAACTGTGAGCCAAAGGCATCCCTTCCTTCATTAAATTGCTTTTGTCTCATTCTTTTTTTTTTTGCAATAAGCAACTAATACATCTGGATTATTTAACTGCTATTAATGTTTCAAAATCCAATTTAGGCACAGTTGAATAAACAAGGCAATATGGTTATCTTTTGGGGTAAGTTTAAAGATGGTGATATAATTTGGTGAGAAATTTTATCTTGAACATTGTGATTTTGAGATTTCTGTGGTAAGGGGATATGAGCAGCCAGATTTTTTTTAGATGAATGAGATAATTTAGGTTTATGTTAGGACAGGGGAGAACATTTGACAAATGAAAGAGTGTGGTCAAAGGGTAGCTGATAAAATTGCATGAGTAATGTGAATGAAGCAGTGACCAGTAGCTTACTAAAGAAGACAGGCTTTTTAAGGTGGGGAGAAACAAAAGCTAATGCCAAAACAAAAACAGAAAGACCAGAGTTGTTGAAAAAAATTATGAAAACCTTAATTTTTTTTTAAAGAAATGGGAGTTTTAGCGTCAAATTCAGAAAAGAGGTGGGTGGTTTGGACTCACAAATTGTGTGACACCTGACTCTATTTCTATTATTTTGTGGGATTTTCTGTAGCCCTTTATGGTAACTGCACTCTATTAAATCAGCAGCCACAAAACCATGCAGCGTGAGCTAAGGTTTTGCAGGACTCCACATCTGTACAAAGGATGCAGCAGATAATCCATAAGGAGAGAGTAGGTAGAACAACTGTGGTTGATTCGAGTGAGGGTCTTGCGTCCTGATACTAATCCCTTGTTCACAATTCCACACAGTTCCAGATTCAGAACCACAGTCTCTTCGAGCATTTTTTTGTGGGGGAAGATGATGATTGGCAGCTATGATACTGCTCCTGCTTATTTGTCATTGAGAGGTATGATAAATATCGAACCCAGAAAAATAGACTCAGAGTGCTTCCTAAGAGTATAAATTTGTACCTAAGTATTAAACATATCTATGGTTTTGCTAGTTCATTAACTTTGAAATCTTCATTTCTTAGATTTGAATTCTAAACATTGTCTAAGCAATGCACAAATTAAGAAAATCACCACAAGCAGCCATTCTATATACATTTAATGCAGTTATTTGATGAGTTGACCTCATATTGCAAATGTATTCTGCTTGATTCTATCATTTATATTTAACTGTAGACAGATGTTCCAGTCTGTCTGTGTGATGCTTTATTTAAAGCATAATATCTGATGAGAAAGAAACCATTTAGCTCTGATGGGAATCTGCTCTCTGTGGCCTACAATCTCACACTCTCCCTTTTTATGTAATTATAGTTCTTAGTAGTTGGTGAAATGACTTAAGCACTTGGGACTCGTCATTTAGACCCTTAGACCCTCTCATATAATGCCATCGAGTGGCGGCTCCTGAATAAGCAGCAGCCACTAGAATACAAGTTTGATTTTTTTCACTCTTTATAACCCTATTCATAATAATTAACATTTTAATATAATCCTTCAGAAGCATGTGTCTAGGTCTAACTGATGCATCATTAGCATTTCTTTTAAATCAGTTATATTCCGACATATTTCCAATTGTAATTGAAAGTCTGTGGTTGTTTTCACCTCTTCCTTATTTCTCTCCTTTCCTCTTCTGCATACACCTAGGTTTTCTCCTTTTCATCCCCTACTTTCCCCCCTTTCTCAAGGAGAATATTATTAGACAGTAAGAGAAAAATCATAGGCAAAATCCTAGCAGCTGCCAGGAGGAGAGACGAAGAAAAAGTTGCACCTTCCAAAGAAGGAATGAAGTAGAAATAGCTTGTTTAGAAAGGAATAGGAAAGGGAAGTGGTGAATGAGCCAAGGAAAGTGTCCCAAAGCCATCTTCATTTTCCTTTTCCTCATTCAAATTGTCCCTCCTTTACTCTTTCTCCCTAGAAATATTTTAATCCCTTAGTTTTAATGTTCATTATATATGCATACTAGGGATTGAATCCTTGGCTTCACTGAAATTAATCTCTACAATTGAGCTACACCTACTTCTCCTTAATATGTATTAAAATATATTACATTAATATATTTATGTATATTTAATAGCAAGTTAATTTAATAAATTCAAAACAGCCAAAACAGTCTTATGCTCATAGATGCCCGAAATTAGAAATGAAAATCTGTTGAACTCTGATCAACTCTGCTTCGTGGGCTCACAATAACTTCTATACTGAACTCAGATCCTGCAGGAGGGGTGTTTCTCAGATCACAAAGAATTCCATTTCTCTTTGTCATAGCAAACTTTTATTTATTTATTTATTTATTTATTTATTTATTTATTTATTTATTTATTTATTTTGTTTTTTGAGACAGGGTTTCTCTGTGGCTTTGGAGCCTGTCCTGGAACTAGCTCTGTAGACCAGGCTGGTCTCAAACTCACAGAGATCTGCCTGCCTCTGCTTCCCAAGTACTGGGATTAAAGGCATGCACCACCACTGCCTGGTCAAACTTTTATTTTTTAACCACACTACAAAAAATGTTGCCACTTTATTTTTATTTTTTTAAAACAGAAAACAAAGTATCTTTTTTCATTATACATACCAATCCGAGTTACCACTCCCTCCCCTCCTCCCATTCCCTCCACTTACTCCCACCTCACCCCCCCCATCCACTCCTCAGAGAGGGTAAGGCACATTGCTTCAGGGTAGGTCCAAGGCCCTCCCTACTATATCTAGGCTGAGCAAGGTATCCATCCCAAGAGAATAGGTTCCCAAAAAGCCAGTAGAAGCAGTAGGGATAAATTGTGGTACCACTGCCAGCGGCCCCTCAGTTTTGCCCCAACCATGCAACTGTCACCCACATTCAGAGGGACTAGTTTGGACCTATGCTTGTTCCTTCCCAGTCCAGCTGGAGTTGGTGAGCTCCCATTAGCTCAGGTAAACTGTTTCAGTGGGTGTATCCATCACAGTCTTGACCTCTTTGTTCATATTCTCATTCCTCCCACTCTTCAACTGGACTTTGGGAGCTGAGTCCAGTGCTTGGATGCGGGACTACGCCTCTGTTTATATCAGTTGCTGGATGAAGGTTCTATGGTGTCATTTAATATATTCATCAATCTGACTATAGGACAAGGCCAGTTTGGACCTCTATTGCTTAGTGTCTTAAACTGGGTCATCTTTGTGGATTCCTGGGAATTTCTCTAGATCCAGGTTTCTTGTTAGCCCCATAATGGTTCCCTCAATCAAGGTATCTCTTTCCTTGCTCTCATCTCTGTCCTTCTTCCATCTTGACTATCCCATTTCGTTAAGTTTTCCTCCCCCTCCCCTTCTTCACCTTCCACCTTCTCTTCTCCCTCCACCCCCATGCTCCCGATATTGACAGGAGATTTTGTCTATTTTGACTTTCCAGGTGGATCTATACATGTTTTTCTTAGGGTTCACCTTATTACTTAGCTTCTCTAGGATCATGAACTATAGGCAATATTCTTTGTTTATAGCTAGTATTCACTTGGAGTAAGTACATACCATATTCATCTTTTTGGGTCTGGGTAACCTCACTCAGGATGATCTTTTCTAGTTCCATCCATTTGCTTGCAGATTTCAAGATGTCACTGTTTTTAACCATTGAGTGGTACTCTAATGTGTAATTGTGCCACATTTTCTTTATCCATTTTTTGGTTGAGGGGCATCTAGGTTGTTTTCAGATTCTGGCTATTAAAAATAATGCTGCAATAAGCACAGTTGAACAAATGTGTTTGTAGTATGATTGAGCATCTTTTGGGTATATGCCCAAGAGTGGTATTGCTGGATCTGCCACTTTCTAATAGTTACCCAAAACTGGAAACAAATCTAAAGACAAAATAATCCCTGTCCAGCTTGAAAGATGAATTCTGATAGAAAAAATCTTGAATTTTGAGGCATTGTGGTACTGAGGAACTGGAAGCAGTTCATACATATGTGATTATGTGTAACTTATAGAAGAAATCAATAAAAACCTAGAAGAAAAAAGAATAATTTAAAATACAAATGATATATTTAAATATAAAGCTGTAGAAATATTTTAGAGAGGTATCTATGTACTATTTATGTCTCTTCTATTCATGATTCATCTATTATCATTTAAAATTTAAGAATGGTCAGAGTTTCTATATTTGTTAAGTTTTTCGTACCAACCATGTTGATATATTAATTTCTTTACATTTAATAACAATCACTGGCTAATAATTACAACACCTGAAATGTTCCCTACATTTTAAGACTCTGTCTGGTACTATGCATGTACAGAGTTTCACTTGGAGAACTGTCAGCCATATTCTTATCTGACACTTGCCAACCTTCTAATACTTTGACTTACTCATTCGTAATTATGCCTGGGCATCTTGGAGAAGCAAGGAGCTGTTACTGGTAAATTAGAACATGGGAAGCAAAGACTCATTGCCCTCAACTTCTTCCTGTTAACCATCAGCTTAGCCTATTGCACTCCTTGTTTTGATAGGGTTGGTGTCTTTGAGTCCCTGCAAAAAAGACTCAGGTTTCTCTATTAGACCACCAGCTGGAACAGTCCAGGTCAAAGTCCCAAGTGTGCCATCACTGAACTGAGACATTTTTCTTGTGGAATTATCACTTTAACATCTGAAGGAAATGACAAAATAAATTCATACTTTAAAAATTCCCTGTTATGAACAACAGAAAGAATAGAGTTTTCCTTTTCAATGTTAGTATCTTCTTTTTATTCTAAGCAGGTGAGTGTTGTCAGTATAGAGAGGGGAAAATCTGAACTGTAGTTAAATGTTTGAATAATTCCTGTTGTTACCTGGTCTGTCAGGTAGCTGCAGGCAGGGGCAATATGGAGGAGGGGGTATTGTTAGTAGTGGTGAGCCGACTAATGTTGAGTCTGTCAGTGGGAAAATGAAGTGTGCAAATATTCCGAAAGAGTCCTTACAATGCGCAGAGTTAGACTGTTGTTTTACTTGTCAAAGGTAGATAGAAAGGTTATCACAGGATCAATAAAAGAAATCTTGCCTTCCTAATAAATCCTCTACCATCATAAAATATTTTTAAATGAAATTATACTTGGTTTTACCTCTCATCCTTATGAATATACTGACAAACTTTACATAGGTCTTTATTTTCAATTTTGATATTAATGGTACTTAGCATTTACAGGTTAGGCAAAAATAATCTAAGGTATTTTCTACTGAAATTATGATGGATAACTTAAAACAGAAAAGTTTTAAGCATAGACATTACTGAAGATGCACAAGATAATAAAAGTAATTTGGAAGACTTCTGAAACACTTCAATAGTTATTATATTTCTCCATATACAGTCCCTGTGCAATGTAACAAAGGAGCCACATTCAGGTATTAATGGTTGTACTGGGACATGTTTTTAAGATATAGGTTTTGTTTACTCTGGAATCTCAGTGTATAGAGAACTAGGTGTCTTTAGTGAGAAACCTACTACAAAGCAAATACTCAAAGTCTCCTTGCTATCTTCTCATATTGAAACTTCCCTTTAATTTGTGTCTCTGAAGACGTGTTGTGAGGATGTAATAAGAATAAAGAAGAGATAAATAAGAAAAAGAAGCAGGATGTACTCATGCAGTTCAGGTATATGTCTATATGGAGAATGATGGAGAGAAAGATGTCTTACATTCTTATGGGGGTATAGATTATTTTGGAAACAATAAAGCTGTTTTGGAGATCAAAGAATAGTAAAAAACAGAGTAGAAGGTTGTTACCTTTGTATTACAGATCCTTTGTAGTGAGGGTGTCTTGGCATGAAAGTTAATTTTCATTTTAAAATAAGAATATATTATTTTGTTATCTAGTAATTAGTGGTATCAAATTTGAAAAATAAATGCAAAACCTCATACATATAAGAAAAACATCTATACTAGAAGCAAGCATGAACAAACCTTTTTATTTGTGGACACTTTGTGGTTCTTAGAAGGATAAATATTGCACATTAGAAGGTTCTTTGATGACTCTTTGACTTACTGATAAGGTAATATGTATTTGAGATGAAAACAAAAGCATTACTTTGCAAAAGCTGTACCCGTGCATACCACCGACTTGAGCAATGACAGTAGGAGAGGAATCCAGAACTTGCCCATGGCCCAGCAGTTTAAAGCTGGGTTTAAAGCTAAGTTATGTTGGAGCTGATTTGATGTTGCTTTCATGAGGGTGCATAAGAAAACAGAACTTATAAAATGTTAGGTGCTTAGTGACTAGCATCTCTCATACATCTCCTGACTCAGCCCTTGGGATAATTTTTCAAGTAGGGTGGTTACTCAACAAATCCTTGCTGAATTAGTCTCTAAATAAGCAGAAAAAATACACAATGAATGAATTACATACATACCTTGAATGTTGAAAAGCTATTATTTCAAGGGAAATGTTTCCCTTTCAATAGATTTACTTTTCAGGGTTTTCATTTAGTCAAAAGGAATGTTTTCTACTTGATCTTTGTAATCCTATCCACACTGACCTTGAGTTTCCTCTCCTCGGATATATTGGCTGAGGGAAGAACTGTTAAGAGCTTAGAAACTCAAGGTTGAATTATTATGTTGTCGTGTGGAAAAATATTTGGTATAAAGAGACAAGAGCCATATGAAGTGGGTAACGTCTTGCATTTTAAGTGTACAAAATAGTCCACAGCTGGCCAATTCAATGGGGTGATTTTCAAAACTATTTCCATTAACACATAGACATTATAATAATCTTTCTGTTTTACATAAGCTTCATTTGACAAAATAACTCCCAATTAGGTGGGGACACTTTAGAGCTGGTGGTGCAGCACTGATAATGCAGCATGTTAAGAGGCTGGGACAGGAGAATTGCAAGTTCAAGGCCAGCCTGAGCTATAGAGTAAAAACTTCTTCAAAATAAAAAGTGAAAAGGAGGGCAGAGGATAAAGCACAGAGGTGGTACCCTTGAGGTCCTGAGTTCAATCTCTAGTAAGGAAAAACAGAGGGAAGGGGCTTGGGAGTAGAGAGAGAGCTAAAAGATTAAGAAAGATTGAGGGAGGCAAAGAAGGAAGGAAACAGAAACTGTAGGTTCAAATTTAGAATAAGAATGATCTTTCTTGTAAGTAACTTAATTCATGCATAAGACCAGAATAAATCATCCTATAACATGAAGTAAATCCTCAGGCTGGGATCTCCTGGAGTCAGCACAAACAACTGCATTGTCTTTTGACAGTATGCAAGGCTCAACTCTCAATGCAGATTGTTTTCAATAAGATTTTCAGCAGGAAACTGAGGTTGTTATCCTCCCCAACCTTTTTGCAATGCAGCATTGGCTCCTCCATGGCACTATGTCACATTATTAAATCCTGAAAAGAACAGTTTGTTTCCATGAGTTTATGTGCATTAGTATTCTTCACGTCCTTAACACCAGGGCAAAGACTAGGAAATCACAAGCAGCCGCATGTGATAAGTGATTCATGAAGTTCTCTAAAGTGTGTAAACTGTTGCCCAATCTTGGGGAGGCCCTTAATACTGTATACACAATGCGCTGAATGTATGTGGTCATCTGAGGCAGAGAAAAGATCATTGTATACATGCTATCCTCTTTCATTCCTAGCTGTGTAGATGGGTTTCCCCAAATGGTAACTGTTGAAGGCAAATTTGAACCCCGAAGTTTGGGTTTTAACTACTAAAATTTCTGAAACACCTTAAATTGTAACCTTCAATATAGGCAGAAAGCCTTTTTGTTTTGGTATTAAATAACTTCAGGGAATAGCTGGCTATATTTTACAGTTTTTTTTTAAATATCACAAGTTTTATGATAAAACGACACTTCAAGGAGATTTTGGGGGACATGCATTCTTCTGGACAGTATAGCATTTCTTGTAGGCATGACTGTTACCATGACTTGCCTCCACTTAGGTCCATGACAAAATTGGGAGGAGAATATGGAGATAAGTAATAAATCTACAGAGTCAGAGCTCAATACAAAGGTGAAACATGGTTCAAAGAGAATCTAATGGAAACATATAATGACACAATTATCTCTCAGGGAGACAATTCCATGATGACAAAGGGTTAGCTCTTCACTTAGGAGAGTACCTTTTATATCAACTCCCAGCACAGTAAGAAAACACTTCTTTTAATACATACCCCACATATCCTCTTGTTCCCCCCTTATAAAATCAAATATTTGCTTAATCAATAAAAATTCCTCCCAGAGGACACTCTTCTTCTGTTTCCACTTAAATATTTCTACAAAGTGTCACCCCTCACCCCCATGGATTTGCATATCTAGACAATTATGGAGCATCTGGCTGCACACAACAGATCAAGGCAAGGCACACATATCAAAGCTTTTCCTGATTTTGTGCCAGACATGAAAAAGATCAGTATCTTAGTTATGTAATATAGTCCGTCTGAGATTGTACACAAAAGCCTAAAAACCACTCAAAACCGCAACACATTTAGAACTTCAAAAGACAGGAGAAAAAGCATGCAAATGGGTTTGTCTTCCTTTGTTCTTGCATTCTTAGGCTGTAAAATAGGAGCTCACTGAGTCCCATCAGGACCAAGAACTATTAACATACAGCAATGCCTCAAATCCTAAGGAAAAACAAAACAAAACCCTGTTCCTTGTGACTGGCGTCATTAGCTCTTCTCCTACAGCTTATGTAGACATATAGAAATGGCTTTTTCCAAACAAGCAGTGCTAACCTTATTTAAAGACTTATTTACCAACATTTAAATTAAAAAGATTTCTAAATTTCTCTTTATGTTTGCAAATAAGGTCACCTGGTAACTCCAGTCCCCAATGGGTGGAGTGAATGAGCACTAGGTTTTTCCTTCCCCCAGTCTGCCGTACTTTCCTGGACTAGACAAGTTCTTGCAAGCCTTTCATTTTATGGTATTTAGTCTTCTCTAAGTTGCATCATCTAATATTCAAAATTTTGTTTATAGCATATCTATCTACATATAGTTTCAATGCAAATGAATTTTCAATTATCTTCTTTTTCCTCTAAATTCTATTTTCTACCATAACATTGCTTTAAGTATTTGTTCCTTTAAAAATGTGTATGTTGAAGCATCATTTCAATGAGGTAGTACAAGGGCCAGATCACCAGGAAGTACTCAGATCATAAGGCAGAGCACTTGTGAATGAGGTCAGTGTCCTTAAGCATAGCTCCAACAGGGGTCGTAAAGATGGCTCAGTTGTTAAAAGCACTTACTGTTCTTACTGAGGACCTGGGTTTGATCCCCAGCACCCACATGGTGGCTCACAACTGTCCCCACTCCCAAGGCATCCAACACTCTTCTGGCCTCCAAGGACATGGCCTGCATGTGGTACAAAGTATTAGATGTGAGGAAAACACTCATTCATACAAAATAATAGAAACAATTTTTAAAATTAACCCCAAAAGTCACCTGGTGAGAAGGGGAGAATTAGTTTCCTCTGAGACAGAGCTTCTGAGGATATCCAACCCCAAGTGCTCAGCTTTGGACTCATGTGCAATGCTAAATGGGCTCAGCAAGTTGCACATACATGTGTGAATATATGTATATATGATAATCATAATTAAAATAAAAAAGGACCATGAATTGGGCTGAAGTGGACACAAAAGGTGTTTGAGGTGAGGAGAGGAAGTGGTGATATAGATACAGTGCTCAGGTGCTAAGCTTCACAGAAAATAAAAGTTAAAAGAGAAAAAAAAACCCACACTATTTTTGTTAGCTAGTAATTAGCATTTCTCATAATTGCTTTTATGTGATGTCAAAAACATTAAAGCACCTACCGTTTCCCTAAAGCTAATGTCAAATAGACTGTGCAATTGTCTTTCATCCAGCCTCATTTGCACAAGAGTCCTCCTCAAGTACATCTTCTTATTAATATCCTGCTTCCTTTTTGCTTCATCAAAATAATAATTTAATATTCTACTTTGGTTTATTTGACTTTATGTATCTGCTTACTCATATATACCATGACATACATGTGGAGGTCAAAAGACAACTCGTAGAAAATCTATCTTCTCCTTCCACATTTGTGTGCCAGTAATCAAACTCAGGCTGTCTAGCTTAGCAACAAGTATTCATAAGTACTGAGCATTATCACTGCCTCCCCCAAAATATTATCTATTAACTTGTCATGTTAAAAGAGTCATATCTTCTTTTTTCTGGATGCTTTAATATAAATTTGTATTGGTGTATATTCTTGGATTTCATTTTGACATTCTCATACATGTATATAACATATTTTGATTCTATGATATGATGTTGCAGGTATTATGTAAATCCAGGTCAGTTTAGCCCTGAACCTGCTTCATTACCACCACATCAAGGGGATGCTCTACCAAAAAAAGGTGTATTCTAGACAATGCACTGTATCATTTTCATGGTCTTTTGTTATTGTTTTGAGGTTTTGTTAGTGCTTTGAGAATTTCAGACAATGTATTTTGATCATATTCATCCCCTTCCATAACTCCTTTCAGTTTCACTCCATTTTTCTACTCATGGAACTTTGTGCCATTTCCTTTAAAGTGAGAAGGAGGAGATGAAAGGGAGGAGGAAAAAAAAGAAGGAAGAAGAAGAAGAAGACGAAGAAGAAGAAGAAGGAAAAAGTATAGTTTGTGTACTCATTTGCTCTAGGATATGTAGCCTCCCCTTGGATCATGGTTAACTGACTCTCCCTTTCTTGGCAGCTAACACTTGCCAATAGCTTCTCAGCTAGGGCCAAAACCTTGTGTCCACTTGCCATCCTCTACATGCTGGGAAGTTGTATAGGTTGAGCTTGTACAGGTCTTGTGATTGTTGTTACCCCATGAGTCCATATATGCAGCTGCCTTGGTGTGTTTAGCAAACACTGTTTGTTTGCAGTCATTCGCGGCCTCCAACTCACATACTTTTTCCACTCCCTCTTCTGCAATGATCCCTGAGTACTTCAAAGTCTCTCATTTTGTACCCATTGCTCAGTGTGGATCTCTGTGTAGATCATCAGCTACTCCAGAAAGAAGCTTAAAAGTTTCAGTGGGTTATTGAAGTGATGGAATGGTTTTCTGTTCTAATTTGTAATTTTAAACTTTATATTAGAGGCTTTCAGAACACAACATATCAAATTATGTTAAATAAAAACATTCATGAAACTGCATCAAGATACTTATCAGTACTCAAGCAAAGTGAGCACTTGGATTCTTAGGAAGGAATAAAAAAAGTTAAATGTATTCCTGAAATATAAGTCTTAGATAATAACGTGACAGATTTCAAGGGTGACATGCTTTTATTTGCTTCCAAGGTTTCAAAATATGGATATCCTTTGTTTAGAAAGAAATATTGTAAAAATTACCCAATTTTCCGTTTTAGCTCTAACACCTTTGCCGGTAAACATCTTGATGCAAGTATTTGAGAAATTGTTTCAGCATCAGCTAACAACAAGAATTATATCTTGCCCTGTCATCATATAGGAAACACAATGCCTTTATTAACAACTTACATTAGCCTTGAAAAATGGAAGAGCACACAGCTTTAATTTCTTTTAGAGATACCATGTGAGCTAGAGACATAGCTCATGAAAACGGTAAATGTGTAGCACTTTTCAGGCCCTATTTTTAATCCTGAACACTGCAAAATAGTCTGCTAAAATAATATGCTAACATGCTAAAATCCCAAAATATTTTTATAAAAGTTATGTCTAGAGATAATTGTGTACTCTCTTTAATTTGGCTTCTTCAACAATTGAGACAATCATTTAATGTCTTTAGTCCTCATATTTATTTAAACTATTATCACTGCTTCTCTATTGTAAAAAAAATGAGAATTTCTTATTAGCAATTAGTTTTTATTCTTGGTTTCTCTCTCTTCCTTCCCATCTCTCTCTTGTGTGTGTATGTGTATCCTTGCTTTCTTGTTTTACAATTTAAATTGTACTTCATGTTTTTAAATTTGTTTCATTAACATCTGTCTTTATTTCTCAGTCCTCTTTTAACATATGAAAATATTATCCATTCATTTTCCCTTTTACTTCCTTAACCAAATCTCATGCTACACATCTACTTCATATAATCAAGAATGCATATTTTATGCTCCAGTATACGTGAAAACATATATCACACATTCTTCATCCCCCAGTGATGTGGGATTTCCCTCTGTATGCTATTAACCATTGGTAAATAAAGGAACTTTTTGGGTCTATAGCAGAACTATAGGGAAACAGAGCTGGGGGGAACTAAACTGAATGCTGGGAAAAAGAAGAGTGGAGTCAGAAAGAAGCCATGTAGCCCCACCAGAGACGGATGCCAGAACTTTAGCCAGAGAGCCACAGCCATGTGGTGATACACTGATTAATAGAGATGGGTTAGTTTAGGAAAAAGAAGGGCAGAGTTAGAGAGAAGCCATGTAGCCCTGCTGGAGCCGGACAGAACTTTACCTGGCAAGCCACAGCCATGTGGCAATACACAGATTAATAGAAATGGGTTAAATTAAGATGGAAAAGTTAGCCAATAAGAAGCTAGAGCTAATGGGCCAAGCAGTGATTTAATTAATATTGTTTCTATGTGATTATTTCAGGGCTAAGCAGCCAGGAACCAACAAGAGGCCTCCTTATAACACCCCAGTTGACTATAATAAAGACAAACTAAAAGCATATTATTTATTTAAAATTTTAACACTAATATCTGGATTGATAACAAATATGACTATATTGAAATTTAAAATATTAACCAAAAGCAAAAATCCCTTTTCAATTTCCTTCCCTCATCTAAATTTTTATTCAATGTCATTAGTATGGTGTGAATCTACATTACTAGTATTGTCCTAAAAGATATTCATCTATGACATGCTTTCTTTGTTTGCCAACAAACTTCATTTTAAAGTTTTAATCTAAAAAAGATACCTATTCAAGACAATTAGATTCCTTGAAAATAAATATCTAGATGGAATAGAAGAATAGAGGCTTCTTCATCTGTAAGATCTAGATAATTTATTACTTGAAATGTCTGGCATAGGGTTACAAAAGTGGCTGGCTATAGTCATTTTGAAATAATAAAGACAAGGCCCCAAAGACCTTGGAAGTGAATAATGCCTAGAGCAGGGCATATCCACACAATGAAGACATGGAAATATTTGATTGATAATAGATAGTACTGAGAGTCTAATAAATAAGTGTTCTGGGGCTCATGTAATATTGTTTTGAAAGATCCCAGGAGTCAAAAAGATACCAGTAACTCAGTCTTTCTAGCCAAAAGAAGCATGATTAATAAATGCTCAGAAGATGAGACAACTGTAGCACACAGCCAGTAATGCAATCTTGTCCTCCCAGAAGAACAGAGTGGATTTCCAATCTGTGAAAATACTACAAATAAGAAGCACGGGACTAAAAGTAAAGCTATTAACATCACCCTTGATGAAGATGAAGCCCATTTTATCTCCCCTTACCCATCATCCCAGATGTATAATACACTGTCCACCTGAAAGTGGTGGTGTCCACCTGAACATTATAACTTGGTTAGTGCTTTGAATTCTCAAAATTAGGATAAGGAACTGTATTTCTTTAATGTATCTGAGAAATCTATGTGAATCAGAAAAGTGTTTTCTTATAAAGGCAAAATTAATCATTCCTTTAAAAGTTGGTTAGTGTTCATTGGGCTCTTCTAGTGTGTTAAATGCACTAACCAAACTTGCCCTGGTGTAGATCACAACCAAAGGTCAAGAGAAATAAAAAAAAAAAAGCAAGAAAACATTTGTTGAGGCATAAATCAGTGAAATAAAGAGCTAAAACTGTAAGTTGTAATAAAACTCTTCTCTTCCAACTGTATGAATGAAATAAGTAAGGACTCAATTGCATTAGATGTATGTCCTTTAATGAAAGTAAAATTTTGCTAAGAAATAGCAAATAAGCTTTTTATTAAGAACACAAAGAGGATTGCATGTGGTGTGTGTGTATGTGTGTGTTAACTTTACAATTGACCAAATTAGGGTATCAGTGATTGTGCTTTTCAGGGTGAACACATCAATCAGATAAATTGAATGACTGTGCATTGCGTGGAGAGACAAAAAGACTGCAGATCAGTGGGAGCTGAAAAATACACAAAGTGTAAACTTAAAGATATATTACTTGCAAGATACAAGTTCCCCTACACACTTTTGGAAGGATGAAATGAAATATGGAACTATGAGGCAAGAATCGAACACCAGGGGCTGGAGAGATGGCTTGTAGATTAAGAGCATTTGATACTCTTCCAAAATACTGGGGTTCAATTTCCAGCTCATGATTGCCTCTGATTCTTATTCCAGGGGATGTGGTGTGTACAATCATATAGACATTCATACATGAACAAAAATAAAAAGTAAAAAAAAATTGAAAAAGAATCAAATACCAATTTTGAGTATAACATTATCAATACTTAGGGTTCTAGAACAGAAGTATCTCAAATTTGAGACCAGCCTGAACAACATAAGGAAATAAAGTTCAAAATATACTTAAAAAAGAAGAGAAACGAAAGTGATTATCAACCTAGAGAACAAGGCAAACATATCAAGAAACTGTTTTTACAATATAATGTTCAAGCTTGAATGACCATGTGAACAGCTCTACTCTAGCTGTTATTACAAGTCTGAAAAGGGTGTATGATCAAAACAGAATTTTCTAGTAAATAGATGCAAAACTGTTTCTGATATGAAACAAAGCATAGATAATACCACCTCATTCATTTCCCACAAAACAGAAAGGAATCATTATGGAATATAAGAGCCAAGGAAGCAGATGAATCCATTGTAGTAAAAAAGATGGTGAAATAAAGCTTCCAAGAAACTAAAAACAAATTCCAGATGTAAGTACTTGAAGTACTTGCAAGTACTTAGAACTTGAAGACAGAGAAAGAATTAGGAAAGTGAATATAGACAGGAATAAACAACACAGAATATAGAATTTTGTATTTTCAGTTATTAGAAGATAACAGAGAACACACACAATCTGAAACTAGAGAAGAGCTATGAAATAATGGTTTTCATTTATTGAGTGGTAACCTCTGTGAGAATGAACTCTGAGAGGAAAGGAGAATAACACATCTGAGACCACTGAGCTTTGGCTTGGTAAAATGTCCTGCTGGTTCTGTGTTATCACTTGGCTGACAGATCTACCTGTGGTGCCACTCAGCTAATAGATAGACAATTGTGGTGTCACATAGCTAGTAGACAATCTGTGGTGTCACTCAGTTAATAAATACAATTTCAGGGAATCTGGAGAATCTGTCATTGTAGGACAAAGGTCCCACAGAATGTTGGAATGGAGGATTTCTTCCCAGGTAGAAAGGAATTAAACATACATAGAAATACTAAACTCCAGGACACTGAATGGGGTCACATATAATGTACAATCTATATAAGATTCATCATAAGATAGATACAGATAGAGACAGACAGACAGATAGACAGACACAGATACAGATATAGAGAGTCAGAACCATGGAGTCAGAGAGACTTGTAAAGGTCTAGAGCCAAAACATTTTTAAAATAAAAAACTTGGAGGATTTGAATGCATTGGTTTCAACATTTATAATCATGGCACAATAATAAAATCAATATAACATATCACAACAATAGGTATAAAAGCCAAAGAAAATAATACTTTGTTCATAACCTGAAAGATATAAAACATGCACAGCAATGCTCTTTCAAAAATGATACTGCAGTTGAATTACAAATAACAAATATTGAAGTTAAATTCTTATATCAAAACCTGAAAAGATTTTTCTTTTTGACAATGAACCTCTATCTTATAGTTGAGGATATAAAACTTCCATAATATGTGTAGACACAGCAGGGCAGCTGCTAATATGAACTCACAGTGATTGTGACAACATACACAAGACCTAAGCCCAAACCATATCAAACACCAGCAAAAACAGGGGTACTGGGGATAAAGCTCCAACTCTAGCTGCTGACAATTGTTAGTGGCGGGGAAAGGAGGGTCAGTGTTTTCATAATGTGAGCCCCTGATAAGTCACCTAAGCTCCAATGGAAGGTCACACATCCAAAAATATTTGGGTAACAAAAATTGACCTTGATAGTAACAAAACAAACACAAAGTTGAATGGGAAGGGAAAAGGAGACAAACTTAGAACAAATTGGGGCTGGAAGGGAAGCGGAAATATGATCAAAATTTATTGAACAGAATATTTAAAGAACTAAGAAAAATAGTAAAAAACTTTTAAAAGAAAACATAAAAAGGGGCATGGAGAGATGACTCTTCAGGTAAAAGCATGTTCTACTGATCTAGCAAATGCCTTGAGTTAAATTCCTAGTACCCATATTGGGAGACTCAGCTCACATCTGTCTGAAATGCCAGTTCCAAGAGGATCTGACAACTCTGGACTTCACAGGCACTGAAACACACACACACACACACACACACACACACAGAGAGAGAGAGAGAGAGAGAGAGAGAGAGAGAGAGAGAGAGAAAGAGAGAGAGAGAGAATATACCCATAACATGAATGTGCATACAGGCATTGCACTTGTTATGCCCAAATCCAAGAAGTCCCCGCAAGACCCAACAAGAAGACTGAGTCCTGTATGTAAAAGCAAAGAGCCTTTATTTTAAGCAAGTTTGCAAACTTGGTCTCTCCACATGTCCAACATATTGGAATAAACGGAGAGCCCTGAGCTCAGTTAGAATTGAGTTTTTATAGTAATAAAGATGGGGATGAAGGGTTTTTGAGGTTTAGGGCTCTTGATTGACTGACATTTGTCTAAGGGTGTCCTGGTGAGTGTGTGTTGGCAGGTGTTCCTATCTACAGCAGTTGGAATGCTAGGCATTTCCTTTGGGTGGTCTGTTTTTGGGTGGTGCTCAGGTAACCTCAGTTTGTGGTTCTTCCTACAGTCAGGTATTGCTTCAGGGTAAACTTCTGAGACTCAGGCCTCCATTTAAAGTTATTGATGGCCAAGTCCTACTCTGGCAGGTGATGATGGTTGGAAGTAAAGAACTTCCTTTGGGTAACCTGCCCATACTTAGCTTATTATGGCTGACTTCCACATTTCCCCCTTCACAAGCAATGATGACAGGAATCAGTCTTGGTTCCTGCTTGCCTTTGGTGTTAAGGACACATGGAACTACTTAAATAATAAATCTATTAGTTGACAACTTGGGACCTACTATATTAATAGGCACTATAGGTAGTTACCTCGTCCCCCATGCCAGGGAGTTTTCCCTTGTCTCAGCCTTTCAACCTATTTTGGGCAGGGGGCATGGGACGATGTGTTCCTTTCCGCAACTACTTCAAGCTGATATTGGGGCATTGTTATTTGGGCCCAAGTAGGTTGAAAGGCCAGCTGAAGGTAGGGAGGAAATTCAGGCAATGGGGCACTCATCAGACTCCATTGAAGGGACAGAAAGCATTCATGTTCATATCAACTGGACTGGTCCACGTCAGCTTTCAGGAAGTCCAGAGCTCGTCATCATTCAGAACATGTTGTAGTCAGCAACTGATGCTTAGATGTGTCGCCAGCTAAGTGGAAGCCTAATGAGATAAGTTTAAACTAGGAACAGAAGTTAAAATTTATTTACTTAAAGAAAAACCCATATTGTAGAAAAAGAACAGATAATAGGTATCTTTAAACATAAAGAATAGACTTATACCTTTGAGTCCTAGCAAAAAGTACAGATACATTAGAAGCATGTATATTGTTCTGCTGTCCAGAGAACCATGTATGGTTTGGACAGACATGTCTTTGGCCCAATGAGAAACACTTTTAAGTTTATATTTAAATGCAACCAGAATAAATCTAAAATCTTGAGCTTGTGACCCACACAGTAAGTAGTCATTGGTCTATTATCTTATTAGAACTACCATGGGGGGAGGGGAGAAATTAGAAACATTTTTTTATATCTTAAGTCAATTTTCTTAGACCCTCAAAGCTTATGAACTTTTATTTGGATACTTTTTGCTGCTAAACTTACATTATAACTGCCCTAGCCATTAATACTATCAGAGATCTCAGAAGGATAAATAAAGTATATTTGAGTACAGACCAAATAGTTTTGAAATCTATTAAAAATGACAAGGACCAGAGTCTGTATACAGTTAGTCATACCCAGGTCTCCATAGCCCTAGAGGCAGAAATATCCATATCCAGAACAGCAGTCTTACTGTCTAAGCGAGGCCCATAGGTGAACTTTTTCTTTTTCTGTGGAAGAGGGACATGGAAAAGACTCACCTTATTTTGTCTAGGCAAAAGTAGTACAATCAATTCTCCAAGGTCCTGCTGTTTTTCACAGTCTGGACCGGGTCCTGGCAGCAGGTGTTGCACTGGGACATATCATCCAGTGGTCAGCATCATTGTAATCCAGGTGGAGACATCATGGTGTATCATAATCTTCTTTGGAGACCTTGGGTTACTGCTAGGATCTTGTATTCTCTGCCTAATATAATAAGCTTTTTAATCATTATTTTAAATGCCATATTCTACAGATCTCTAAAGTATGAGGGCTGCCTAGGTATGTCTGATTAGACAAACTTTGTTTTTTATTATTTGTTTTAAGTTTGACTTTGAAAACATATACATGGAACTAAATAAGGCTTATTTTGTAACTAATTATATCAGTACTTTAAAGATGACTGACTAACTTGTATTTCCTAACAGTCTATAATAAGTGGGCAACTTTTACAAGACTAGACCTCCACATTCTGTAATGATTTTGAAATAAAGCTAATAAAAAACCGAATTAGTCATTTTGAGGGTAAACACAGAGCAAGTTTACATCTAGCTGTTATTGCTGTCTCCTGCAAAGGCAAGGAACAGATCCCAGGGTGAAATGGGAACAGGAGAGAGACTAAGAGCTAGAATTGCCCTAGGGCAAACTGAGACTCAGGTCTACCTTTCTGCTGATCTATAGAACTCATCTTGGCAGGTGTGTACCAAGTTGCCCTGGGAAAGCTGCCCTAGGCCTTACATTTTCCCCTCTTCACAAATTCCAATGACAGGACTCAATCATGGGTACCATCTGTCCAGGGGCTCAAGGGGGTGATGATACTGGGACCGCAATGCCATAAGTTGGAAAGTATTGACCCATTCTCAAACAAAAGCCATCAGTATGTTGATGAGACAGGGACCATGGGTAAGTAGCAGGTGCATGATCATTAGGGGTCCTGTTAGGGCTGACAGTAAGGTAGTTAACCAGGGAGATTGGTTGAACAAGTTTTCATGCTATCCAGCTTCCAAGTGAGCAGTCTGTTTGCTATCATTATTCCATTTTCTTAACAAGGCCATTGAATCTCTAATTACCCCAGAGTGATTAACATAGAAACAACATTTTTTTCCAGAAGAGGAGGTACAAACTTCTTAGTATCAATACAAAAATTTCTGACTCAGTTTATCCAAATAGCTCAAACCCAACAAAGTTAGCAAAGATAAGGAGGCTAAACATTTATTTTTAAGCCTGAATAGACCTTAAACAAGGAAACATTTTTACACCGTTAGTTAATATTTTTTAATGCTTTTACCTTTTAATATAGTTTTTTTTATGTTACAGTGATCCTCCCATTACAGAATTTTTCTGTTGTTATTTTACAACTGCAGTTTTGCTTATGTTGTGAATCTCAATCCAAACATCTGACATGCAGGTGGCCCTAGACTACCACTGTACAACATCCAAAAGACTGAGATTCATAGGCTTGGATGCTGTTCCAAACCCTCTGTCAAACTGCTTAGGTCATTGTCTTCTGTATCACAAGAAACGAACAATTCTATTTCTGGTTAGCTTTTGGTGCTTATGGCTCTGATCCTAATTTTTAGCATTTATTTTAAGTTTAAATATAAAACATTATATTATGCAAAAATCTATCCCAATCCAAACTATCTTGGAGATTTGTTAGGCCCACTCCACGTGGTCACCTTTAATCAAGATGGCAGTGAAGTCACGTGGCATCAATTTTTTTTAACTCTAGTAAAATAGCAATCTAAAATTTAAAAAGGAATTATGCCTTAGGTCTATTTAAAATTACCCATGCATAGATTTTAAGTAAATCAAACATAGGTCTAACAAAAGAAGAGCCATAATCCAATTTTAGAGAGAGCTTTTTAATAAAAAAAATAGCATATAGCAGTTTTAACATTATCTATACCAAAAAGTCATCTGAATTTCTGCTAACCCAAATTCAGTAACCAGAGCTCAGTGATAAATTTCTAAAGTCAGGCCCATAAATGTGGCCACAGCAGTGATGGGTGGCAGAGACAGCAAAAATAGCCAGACCATTTCTGTCTCAGCTCCATGCTTGCAAGAAAACTTACATAGACAAACTTTTCAACAAAACAAGTATATTCAGTATTTGCATGTATGAGAAGCCACAGCAAACATAGTGTACATCTCCTTTTGACCTTTTATAACTTTTTAAATTGTATGACTGTAATATTTTAAACAGAACAGAAACATGGATATACTATAGCAAAAAAAAAAAACCTTTAAATTTACATCACATAAAATCCTGTACCAGTGTGAAACATTTGAGACCAACAGTAGTTTTTTTTTAATACATGAATCAATAATAATTTGTAACCAGCCCCTATAAATGATGACAAATATTTATAGCACATTGGATCTGAATGATCAAAGCAGCTCTGGTGGAGGGAAGTTTGGCTATAGTGTCACGGCATGGCCATTGCAGCAACGCCTATAACCAGAGTCCCTGACCCTCGGATCCAAACCGTGGTCAGGTTTTACCAGAAGTTGAGGCACAGCTCCCAGGGCAGGCAGAGGGAACTCATCCACCAGCATGGGAAGGGCAGGGTGGTATACAGCATAGGGGAAAAATTGTTAACTTTTCCAAGCCATAGCAATTAACCCCAGATTCTCTGTTCAGTGTTTGAAATCCTATTGGGATACATCCGCCTCCTACAACTGTGGCTGGCAGCCTTGTTACATTGCAACAACAAGGCTACATATCCCAGTCACCCATCCACACAAGCACGCTGCCCCGCAGCTGGCAGCCTCGTGCTTGGGATCAAGGCTGACTCCTTTTCATGAAATGTTTAAGGCAGAAAGGAAAATATACCTCTGTGCTTATGGCCCTATCTCTAAAGTCCTATAAATTATCACAATATCAAAGTCAAAGATGTCATGATTTGAGTCTATCCCATATCATCAGTGTCAGGACTGGAGTTGCATTTCCACAGCCCAAAGGACATCCCAAATTTCTGAGTATGAAAAACAAGGAAAAATTAATGGGGAAGAGGAGGAAAAGAAGGAGACATGATGAAGAAACAGGAGATGAGAAATGGTGTTTATTGCAGCTATCCAAAGGGATGCAGGAAGCAGATAATGTTTATTCTAAGAAATCAACAACACATATGTGTGAACATGTGAACAAATTTTTATTAGAATAAAATTATAAAAGGAACAAAATAAAATAAAACACTTGAAGTATTTAGTAAAAGGAAATGGAGAGTTTCACTTGTAAAAGCACCCACATTCTACTATTATGTATTTTCAAGACAAATAACTAAAGACTGAGCCATCTGCAAGTAAGGATTGCCCTACAGCTCTCTGCTTAGTGCTGGAGAGTGGGTAAGCAAGACCCAGGACTCCCTAGAGAAACACATGGCTGACAGGACTATAATTACATACATTGACATAGCCTCATTCTGGAATTGTGAACTCACTTAGTTTCCCCTCACTGCAGTTTCTTATTCTAGACATCTGATAGAACAATATGTATCTCACATGGAATGAAATTTCTTAAGACATGTAACTCTCTGAGAGCAATTGCTTGTGTACTGCAAACACTCAAGAAATAATCATTGGTTTAAAAGCGGAGTGAGAATCTTTCAGATATATGAGAACCCAAGAGTTTGGAGGTCTACAAATCCTTTCTGAAAAAATTATTTCATGCTGAATTCTAACCACATAAAAGACAGTAGCAGAGAAATATAACACTATGCTAATGAGACTGGTAATGAGAACATAATTATGCAAATTGTGGTCATAGGAAAGAATATAAATGCTGCAAACTTTAATAATATAGAAATAATCATGTTTTTAATATAACACGAGCAAGAAGATGTCTTCCGTGGAATTTGGCTGATTTTTTTAATCTTTATTACAGAAACCCAAGATAGCCTTATAGCTGTTAAGTCAAATATTCATGTAAAACGTATTATGAAGTGTTTAAAGTTAATCATCCGAAGTGTGGAAACAATTCTGAGCATTCTAAATAAACATTAAAAAATAAAATCAATAATACATACATCACTATATATATATACATATATATATAGTGCCTTTAACGGTTTTAAAGCAGGGAATTTTTATTTTTTATTAATTTTACCTTCCAACCACAGTTTTCCCTCCCACCCCCCTGCTTCCCCACCAGCCCATCCCCTATCCACTCCCCACAAAGGGAAGTCAACAAAACCTGGAACTTTAAGTTGAGGCTGGACCAAGCCCCTCCCCGCTGTATCAAGGCTGAGCAAAGCATCCCATCATAGGGAGTGGGCTCTATAAAGCCAGCTCATGCAACAGGGATAGATCCTGGTCCCACTGCCAAGGTCCAGCAAGGGAATTTTAAAAGCAGCAATCCGTAAGCAAAGTTAAACAAGCTAAAACCAGAGGTAATTCTCAAATCAATGAAGATAAATAATTTAAACTTACTAAAATTAAAAAAAACTCCACATTGGTTAAACAGGTAAAATTAGATAATATGACCTGTGAGTAAAGCTTTACAAATGAATCTGAGCATGAAGTCAAGAGGTTGCAAAGAAATAGTGAGAGATGAAAATGCTTTTAACAATTCCACCATGGTATTATTATGAGAAAAATTAAACTTGTGACAGAAAACAATAAAGAGAACAAGATTTTAATGTTGACATTTACACAACACATTAAGAGAACCAACATGGGTCTGCATGCATCCAACAAAGGAAGCATCAAAACTCATGAAGAATAGCAAACAAGGTAAAGGAAACTCGGAAATGGGTAAAGAAGATTTGATATGATTAACAAACTTCTTCACATAACTGCTTGCACTCGGTTGCTAACAATGACAGATTGACAAAGTAAAACATATCAAATTATTCTCAAAGAGGGAATCATTCAAATCACATAACTTGGTCACAACACAATAAAACTGGCATCCAGTATGTGAAGTACAATAGATCTGGTCAGTTCCAGTGCACTTGAAGAATTCACATTTTCTGGCCCAACTGATCCGTGACAGCAAGCTGCCCTCCAGCAAATAACGATGTTTGACTATGAGGATGAGAATAGTGAAAGCACAGAAACACTTGGCCGTCCAGGAGTTTCTGGTCAGTATTCTAAGATCTGTAACAAATCATCCAAGGCTGACTGAAACGAAAAACACAAATTAATGTCGTACAATTCTAGAGGCCTAAGTCAGCTACTGAGGCACCAGCACAGGGAGCTAGGGGTGTAGCTGAGTTGTAGAGTGCTTGCCTGGTTATACAGGGAACCTGGGTTCATCCTTACACTGCAAAATAAGGAGGAGAGGGAGTGGTGGAGGAGGGAAGGAAGAGGTGGAGGCGGGGAGCAGGCATCTTCTGCTTGGTTTCTGCTGTGGCACCTTTTGTCTGACTTGCTGGTGAACATTCTTTTGCTGTGCGGTTATTCAATGCTTCTGTGCTTCTCCTCCTCTTTGTTACACATAAGTCCTGTGGGATTGGGATTCTTGTGATCTATTGATCATCTCCTTAAAAGCCCTTTGTCCAAATAAAGTCAAATTGGGCATCAGTTCATAAAAATAATGGATAATTCTTAGTATGGTGATTGGAACCTAGTAAATGTCTACTATTGTAGCCTGTTTTCAATTGATTATTTTTTCTAAGAGAATAAAAGAAATTCAAATTTTGGATATTTAAGTTTCATCTATATATGTTATTTTCTATTTCTTCAGATTCTTCAATTATTCAGCCAACACTTTCTCACTGCACATAAACAAAAATGTATAGAACTTCCAGAAGAAATTGAACTGCAAAGAGTAACTCCTGGAAACACTGGCCACATAGTGAAGAATTGGGTCAGCCATTTTTCCCTATAACTTTAAAGGTAAAAAGTTTAGTAAAGGTATAGAAACTACAAGAGGAAATATTTTAAACCTAGTTATGTTTGACTCTAAAAATATTTTACAGCCCAGAATCATCTAGACTTACCATGCTAAAGCCTAAACAACAATAAAAGAAAGGACAGGGAAAACATTCAGTGCTCTGTGAAATTTCCTTATGAATGTACTAATAGAATGACACTTTTGAACATTGTACATGTTAACTGCCCTGACATTTTAGTACTAGTAGCTTTCTCTGCTACAAAATGGCTCTTAAACATTGAACATATACAGAAAGGTATCATCCAGAAATGTCTCATAAACAGAATTACGGATTTTATCTAGGCGTAAGCTATTTAAGCCAAAATGATACAAAATGCCCAGAATCTTAAACGATATGCTTGTATTCATCACTTTTCTTGTTGCTGTGAACAAAACTACTAGACAAAGCAACTTAAATAAGGGGAGGTTTATTTTGACTCACACCCATCAGAGCAGGAAAGATGTGATAGTGGGAGTGTGAGGTGGCTGGTCACAATGCACCTACTTTCAGGAAGTGTGCAGATGCTACCTACATTCAGGGTAGATCTTCCCATCTCAGTTAAACCCACCTGGAATCACTCTCACAGACCCACTCAGGAGAACACTTCCACGGTGATTATAAATCCCACCAAATGGATGCCAAGATTAACCACTACATTACGTCAGCATTATTTTCCATTTATCACACTTATGAGATCATATTGAAATAGTCCTTATGCTATATGACTGGAAAAATATATCACTTTGCACCAAAGATAAATATCATAATGACCCAAAGCCGTAGAAATGCTTACCGGAAACAGCTTTCTCCTATGTACAATCACAAAACAACCAGTTTGTCTTTAAAGTCTTGGCACCCTGAGACTTGAAACCTCAAACTATTAATGATACATGGGTATTTTTAGCTTTGTATTTCACAGTATCATTGCTAATAAATTTTAGAGCACAAATCCTACAGGTATATAGGGTTGAACATGTAGAGAATATCAAAACTTCTCTCTTAAGGAAATGGTAGACTAGAAAAGTAAAACTATGGCTTTGTGGCCAGAATAATCAGTGAATGGATGATAGGTAAATGGACAATGAGGAAAGTTATCACACAAAAGGAGAACATTATAATAAAATCGAATCAACTTTCACAAATAGTTTAACTTACTGAATTCCCATGCTGTTCATATTCCTGGAACTGTTTTTAATCAGAGAAAAGTTTGTTATCACCAGGCATTAAAATTCCCTTTACAGTTCTTTCTAATGTATTATTGCAATGAAGTATGTAACCAGTCTCCAGGTGTAATCATTTAGATAGATGTCTAGACATTTCCAACATTGCTATCCCATAACATTTTGGTATTGTTTTATCTTATTTCTCTGATGGATATGAAAAAAGGATATCAGATTATCTAAATTCTATCATGAGAAGTAAAGCCAGAGGCCATAAGATTCACCAAAAGCAGATATACTAAAATTATTATGACAAATATATTTAAGTTCTGTCATATCCTTTATTGTTTGGGTTTCATGTCTATTTCTAGATTCAGCCAGTATAGGTAGACTTTAGAGATCCTTCTGAATTTATTGCATGTATGGTTGGCATCCCTTCAACTTAAGAAGCTGTATGAGGACAAACAACCCAGGTCTCAGGACCCAAAAGTGCTAAGATTCTCTTCAGTCTCCAAGATGCTTAACTACTTTTACCTATTTTGGATGAAAATGGTCTATGAGAATAAACATTAAAAAGACTACACAAATCAATTTCCTAACTAACTATTCACACATTCCCCATGTATTAAGAGATGCTAATATTTGCTTGGCACTTTTAAGGTAGCCAGATATTTTGTAAGAACATAGAATCAATTTTCTAATCCTCAGAGTACTTGTAGGATGGCATCTAAACTCTAAAACTTCATCTGAAGAGCAACCCTCATTAAACTAGCTTCCCAGAACTAATCTTTTCTTACAACTTATCTGAATGGATTCTCCAGCCATCTATATATTAAGAGAATTGGAGACTTTCAAACATGTACTGAATCTTCACAGACCTATGGAGAATAGAAAAGTCGGGAAGTTTTGGGTGAAAGGACAGAGATGCTGCGATGGATCAGAGAGCACAGAGACTGTCAAGTCCTCTGATCCACAACAGTGCCCTCCTAGTGTTGTGAAAAGAAGAATGACTCTCTGGTCTTGTCATCTGAGGCTTCTGAGACCTTCCTTGCAGCTCTTTGCTCAAGTTCATTTAATTTATTAGTGAAGTGAGCAAGAAAGGTCCCTGTACCTGACAGAGACGAATGTGGAAGTCAGTTTTAAGGTTCAAAGACAGCAGGCTAGCACTTGAATAATCAAAGCCTATATTGTTTACAATGCAGACTGTATGACACAGAAAGAGAATACCATAACATTCAGTGTAGAACGTTACAATTTCTTTTTTAAAATATCCACTCTACTTTTGCATTAGCTGAAAGGAAGGTGCAAAGACTTCTAATAATGTAAGCACATTTAGCATGCAACTACTTCATTAGCACAGTGTGCTTGTTACAACTGATGAATCTGACATGTCATCACCATTCTAAATCTATAGTTTGCAATAAGGTTGGTTCTACCCTGGTGTGCAGTCTGTGGGGCTTAGAAGAACATGTGAGTATTTGGCAGTCACAATGCGGTTAGGCAAAGCTTTCACTGCCCCCAAAGTTGTCTTTGATCTGTCTCTATTCCTCCTTCACAATTAGAGTAACCACTGATATTTTTAAAAAAATATTTTTATAGTTTTACGTTATCCAGAATATCAAACAAGTGAATGTAACATGAGGGCCTGGTTGGTTTCTGTCCTCCCACCAGGTCCCACAGTCATTAGGTCCCAAAGAAAATCACGCAGAGAGTTTACATTAGGTTATAAACTGATTGGCTCATTAGCTCAGGCTTCTTATTAGCTCTTGAAACTTATATTAACCCATTATTTTAGTACATGTTAGCCACATGGCTCAGTACCATCCAACTCCAAACCTTTTTTCCATCTCTTTAAAAAATAAACATTAAAAAAGAATCACAAGAAAGACAGAAACAAAACCCACAAAAGCAAAAAAAAAAAACAGAAAAATATACGAACAAAATAGTATTAAGAAAAAATGTCCAAACAAAACAGTATGAAACAAAAAGGATACAGAAATCCCATTATACCATTGAGCTCATCCTGTTCTGTTGGACATGGGGCTTGCCCTAAAGAGTTGTTAATATACCTAGGGAGACCCCACTGAAGAAAACTAATTTTTCCTTTGGAAGCTGTTGTTCACATGTGTGCCAGTCCTGTTGTCTCTGGAAGTGCAGTCCATCCCCCTGGCTCTGCATTCTTTCTGCTTCATTTTCACCACAGTTCCTGAGCCCTGAGGGGTGGCGTTGATGAATACATCCTGTTTAGGACCAAGAGCCCCAAATCTCTAACTCTAGAAATTGTCCCATTGTGTTTCTCTATATTACTTCCCATCTCCTGCAGAAAGCAGATTCACTGGTGGTGGCTGAGAGCTACACTGGTCTGTGGGTCTAGCAGAAGGTCATTCAGAGTCATTTTATTTCTGTGCTCCTTTAGCCAAATTATAACATTTGGTTTTCTCTAGGCCCATGGCTTATCCTTATGTCTTGCTTATCCTTTTATTAAAAAAAAAAAACTTCATTTAACCAATTTTAGGTTTGTTTTGACAGTGGACAGGTATCTCTAATTTTCCATTGTAGTGTACTTGACTGATTCTTTTATTTTCATATAATATATTTTGATTGCAATTTCTCCTTCCCCAACTCATCCAAAATTTTAATTTTCCTTGGTAGAAGGGTTTCTGCTCCCTCTTCCTGAGGGAGAGTTTTGCTAATTGTAGATGTAAAGTTTAGAACTCTTTTCTATTGTTCCCTGATGAACATTTTTTCCAATTCTTTTGGCAGTGGGGCAGGTCACATCCTCCTTCTTAGGTGGTCTGCGCAGGAATGCCAAGAGAGCTTCCTGCTTCCCAGAATTCTCCTATTCTCCTTGCTCCGCCTCTAGTTCCTGTCTGTTTGTCCCACCTATACATCCTGGCTAATGGCCAATCAGCGTTTATTTAAATCATGATTGACAGAATATGGACAATTCTCCCTCACCAAGTGAAATTTTACAGAATATGACCTTTCTAGTTAGCTTCTTTCACATATTAATATACAGTTCAATTTTATCAGTATTTTTATGCCTCAATATTTCTTTGTTAACACTGGATAATGTTATGGTGTCTAGAATTGCAAAAGTTTATTCATTTTCATGTATCTTGATTGTTTTAAAAACCTTATCAACCAACTCTGAGAGTCCATCTTACACCTGTAAGAATGGCCAAATCAAGAACACTGATGACAACTTATGCTGGAGAAGATGTGGGGAAAAGGGAACACTTCTGCATTACTGGTGGGAATGCAAGCCGATATAACTCCTTTGGATGTCAGTGTGGTGATTTCTCAGAAAATTAGGAAACAACCTTCCTCAAGACCCAGTAATACCACTTTTGGGTATATATCCAAAGGATGCTCAATCGTGTCACAAGGACATGTGCTCAGCTATGTTCATAGAAGCTTTGTTTGTCACAGCCAGAAACTGGAAACAGCCTAAACGCCCCTCGACTGAGTACTACACAGCAGAAAAAAAAAATAACGGCATCTTGAATTTTGCAGGAAAATGGATGGAACAAAAAACATTATTTTGAGTGAGGTAACCCAGACACAGAAAGACAATTATCACATGTACTCACTCATAGGTGGTTTTTAAACATAAAGCAAAGAAAACCAGCCTACAATCCCAGAGAATTTAGACAACAATGAGGACACTAAGAGAGACTTACATAGATCTAATCTACATGGGAAGAAGAAAAAGACAAGATCCTGAGTAAATTGGAAGCATGGGGACCTTGAGGGAGGGTTGAAGGGGAGGGGAGAGGCAGGGAGGAGAGCAAAGAGAAATTTAGAGCTCAATAAAAATCAATTATTAAAAAACCTTATCGACCAAAATGTTATAAGTATGTTTGTGCATTTTATGGTGACATGAATTTTCAGTTTGAGTAAACACCAAGGAACCTGATCAATGGACTGAGATTCAAGTCTAGTCGGTACTTTTATTGTTGTAAGAAAATACCTGGCAAGAAGTAATTTAGGGGAGGAGAGGCTTGTTTCTGCTGAAGCTTGACCGTACAGTCCATTGCATAGGTGAAGCTTTGGCAGCAGGAATGTGAGACGGCTGATCACAATCAGGAAGCAGAGACAGATATAAACTAAGTTTTTAAAAAAGATGTAAAAAGGAATGGAATGCATTTTTAGAGGTCATGTCAGAACTAAAGATAAATAGTAAAATATCCCAGTGTCCCCAGCACTTCTACTGTTCTGTTCTGACTTTGCCTCTTCCGTCCTTATCTCCAAGCAGAACAAAATACTCAGTCAAATTAAAGAAGATTATGAAGGGCTATTTTAAGATAAAATCTATAGTTAGAAGAAACCCATATGGTATTAAAAATTACCATTTATACGTTTGTCTCCCTCTGTGATGGTTAGTTAAATGGGAAAGGATAGGAATCTAATTCTGCATAATGAGCTTGACCTTTGACCTTTTTCCTTTGATTACCTCTTTCTTACATCCGAAAGAAACACAAACGGGCATTGGTTGCTTTGTTTTGCTGAGATATATGTCCTGATTGCATTGCGTGGGTTCGTAATAATGGCCTTCGTGTAATTGGTTTCTTGTGTCGCAAATGTCAATTTGTTCCTGACTTTCATCAAATAACCAAAGAACACAATCTGTGACCACTTCGCTCTACTTTTAACCTCTTTGCATGCTAAAATGAACTACTCTTCACGTGTTTAATTTAATGTCTGAGTGAATCTGTATATATAAATATTATAGGATGAGTTTTTGACTGCTACAAATGCTTTTGAAAAAATTTAAAAAAAACACACAAAAAATAAGACAAGGTCCCATTTAAGTCTGGATAGGATACAACTCCAAAAATCTGAGATTAAGGAAAACAAAACAAACAAGGTCGTATTAAAACCTGCTTAGTCTGCTTAAAGGCTTACAAAGAGGTCCTTATGTTTTACTTCATCATAAATGTAATTTATATTATGCTCTAATTTTTTCAATGTACTTTTAGCACAAACTTCACCCTATGCCTCTAGACTGAGGATGACAAAATAATTTAGGTAAAATACTTAATCAATGATAAAATGTTACTAGAAATGTGCACAAATGAGTCTACAATAAGAGATAGAAAAGAGAGAAATCAAAATCCCAGAATTTCAACCTGGTTTCAGTTGCCTTACAAACCTAAAATGTCAATGTTTTTCAGCAGAGACACTGGTTTATGTGTCTGTTTTTGTAACAGTACCATACAGTTTTTATTATCGTGGCTCTGAAATATATTTTGAGATCTGGATGGGTAATGCACCCATCATTATTCTATTTGCACAGGATCATTTTGGTTATCTGGAGTCATTTATTTGCATGTAAATTTTATAACAGATTTTTTTTTCTATTTCTGTAAAGAATGAGGTGGAGATTTTGATTGGGGTTTTGAAGAGCCTAAAGAGCTTTTGACAAAATGGTCTTATACTCATTAGAATACTACTCAGCGGTAAAAAACAAGGACATCTTGAAGTTTGCATGCAAATGGATGGAAATAGAAAACGCTATCCTGAGTGAGGTAACCCAAACCCAGAAAGATGATTATGGTATGTACTCACTCATTAGTGGACCCTAGCTATAAAATAAAGGTCACCAAGCACTTAGCTCGCAAGCCCAGAGAA
>PVIU01010067.1:0-72168 GCA_004026605.1 Ondatra zibethicus
CCTGTGTGAATGTCAGGGTGAAGGCTTAAAATCTCAGCTACAGTGTTGCCCTGGAAAATGATTAGAGTAATCATTTTCCTGGTAAGAGTGAGTATCCTGAACTTCCTGAAGGGGGGCAGCAGCCCTCCCCTCCTCCTTTAGGGTGACAAATAAAAGAAGAAAATGTCCCATCCCAGCTGTTAGTTTTCAGCTCCATCAGGAGAGGAAAAAGAAGGGCGTTGAAGGGTCAGAGGCTGGGATTTCCCAGGTGGCACGGGGAGGGGAGGAGGGAAGCAGGCTATTAGGGAAATGAGGAGCACTCCCTCTGAGACCTTTAAGGTCTTGGCTCCCTAAGAAAGAAGGGACAAGGTAATTTCCTTCCATGATGTCAGCTTCCAAAGGTCACAGATGTTTCTTCCCCCAAATTCTTAGCTTTCTTGAAATCATCCATTACGAACCTCGCAAGTACGAATTAGCCAGAGTGTCCCTTGGACACCATGGGGTAATGAGCGCCTTGACTGTCAACCCCCTGTGAGGGCTACACGGTGTCCCTTAAGCTGTGTGGGCTGCGACTTGGCATTTCAGGATCACGTTTCCTGGATGATCCCCTTCATAATTTAAAAGCTCGTTCTCACATAAACTATTACTTGCGGACTTTAATGGCTTCTCAGTGTTCTAGCATGGGTCTTTAAGGCAGATTCACTTTGGAAGGTTTTGATTTGCTTTCCCTGCGTATGCCAGGAATAATTACGCTACCAAATAACCTTTAATATCTTTGAGTACTTCTTCATTACATAGTTACATAGATTGTTTGTGTGTGTGTGTGCATGTGTGTGCGTGTGTGTGTGCGTGCATGCACACACACACTAGAGCTCACCATCAGTGTCTTCCCTGATGACTGAGGCAGTCTCTCACTGAACCTAGAGGTCACTAATTCCACTAATCCTGCTGGCCAGCCTGCCCTGGGGAGTTCTGTCTCCACCGCTTTCACATGTGTCCTGGGGGTCTGAACTCCAGTCCTTAACATTTGAAGAGCAAGCATTTTATCCACAGAACTGTCTCCCCAGGCCAATTAGGGTACCATCTATAAATGCTCCCCTTAGTGAGAGCCTTCTCAGCTATAATCTTTGCTCGCAGGATTATTGGGTGGGAACACCATGAGGTATGATGCCAGGCCTCTCATCTGCCCCCAGCCCCCAGATCTGTTCTGAAGAACTAGCTAGTTGAGTTTCTTACAGACATTACTTAGACCAGAGATTTCGTTGGGAACTCCAGGTCAGAGAGTTTAATGCTGATAGAACATGGGTCTTGAGGATGCTCTTGGAGAGCCAGGATGCTCTGGAACTAAGAAGGGGGTGACAGTACTCAGCAGCTCCTGAATTTGTAGCGAAAGACCCTCTTTTTTCTTGGCATACGTTCTGCAGTAAGCATCCGCAGGGCATGTACTGGGGGAAGGAAACCTGAAGGTCATGCGTCTGTGTGGGCTGTGTTGATTTCCCTCAATGCAGTGTCCGAGAAAGAGAATTGATTCTGTTCGTACCGTGTGTTACTGAGGAGTCTAAGAATTCATGATAACGTGAAATTTACTTGTTAAAGAGATCTTTGATGACAAAGAGATGTTCTTTTATTTTTGAAGTCAGGATTAAACCCGCTTTTCTGGAAAGTCATTTCACACTTGTGAGTACTTGGTAAACAGCAACTCTTTTTAGGGATGTGCATGAATGTTAAACTGCACCAAACTGCACAATTCTAATGATGTGATAGAGTTGACTTTGAAATGTGTGTGTGCTATGTGTGTGCTTGCCTGCAGAGGCCAGAAGAGGACATTGGGTACCCGGAGCTGGAGTTACAGGTGGTTGTGAACCATCTGACACAGGTGCTAAGAACCACACCCTGACCCTCTGGAAGAGCAGAATGTGCTCTTAACCGTGAACATCTCTCAGCTGGCTACTGAAGATGCTTAGTGATCGGCCTGACACAGACACCACTGATGGGAATGGAGGTGCCCTTAGAGCGCTGGTGCTTGGGCCAGCACAACAGATAAGGCTCAGCACAGGTTCCTCATGAATCTGTGCTAATGAACATTAGGAAGAGCATTCACAAAGGGGACTGCCCTTCCCCCCACCCAAATAGCAACAAGATTGTCTATACGGAGCAGATTTTCTGGTGTAGTAGGAAAGCTTAATGTTAAGACAGAAGTAATGAACTTCAGCGTTTAATGACCAAAATTGCTTCCTTTGTGATGAAGTTGTGAATAAATGCTCTTTAAGTGTCCATCGGATTTATCACCAGTGTTCAGGACCCTTTGGAAAGTTTCCAGGGGGAAATTTAACAGAAATGTAACCTAGTAGACACGGCCCAAAGCCATTGTCATCACACAGATGAGTACAGTGGTGGAGTTCTCCGACAAAGTTAAGTCTGATGCCCACAAGGTGCGTTTCCTTTCCTTACTTATCTCTTGTTCCTTTTCTGTGCCAAGTGACTCTGAGGCTGGCACAGTAACACAGTGGCTTTGGCGCCCTCCAAGTTCCCTCATTGAAGCCATTCCTCAGGGTACGGTGTTAGAGTCTTTGGGAGACTGTTCATCGATGGAATTGTAGACCTGATGAAACAGACTCAAGAGTTTCTCCTTCCTTCTGCCATGTAAGGAAGTAGATAGAAGGGAACCATCCATGAACCAGGAAGCAGTCCTCCTGATACCCTTGAACATCCAGCCTCCAGATCTGTGAGAAGCTCTTTGCTGGTCGAGCATCCTGTTGATGACATTATGTCCCAGCTGTCTGGAGGAAGTAAGACAAACTTCCATTGGAATTACTTTGAATTTCAGTTGCTTGCCTTGTGAGTTCTGGAAAATAGGAAAGTCATCTATGGGGTCCCTCAAAGACAAAGATGATTCCTGCTCTACCATAAACATACACAACACTTTTCCTTTACATTCTGGATCTTGTCTGTTAACCATAAACAGTCAAAGAACCTCAGAGATTTGAGATGTTTTCAATGTAAAAATAAATGAATAGTAAATAGTTATTTATTCCCCCTCAGAAGGATTGGAAATGAAGACAATCAGAAGAAAAAATCTAAAAACACTCACATTTTCAGAGTGACAAGAAAACACTGTAGATTCATGAAAAAGGTTGTAAAGACCAGCAATTCAGGCAGCCTAAAAGAGACCTATTAGGAGAAAAAGCTGTTGTTTGAGAGGCTAAATCCACACGTTCCTCATATGAAGTTTAAGGAGACTCCACAAAGCAAGGAGGAACACAAATCATAAAAGAAAAATACAAGAAAACTGCTCAGAAATCTTAAAATTAAATGACTCACCTTTTCTCATAAGAAATGGAAAAATAAAGTTGACTCTATGGAAAAGTGAAGAGAAGATTCTAAAATCTGTGCAAGAAAGAGGAAAACTTATCTTATTTGTAAACTGGGAAAAAGAATCACACACGGCTGGAGAGCTGGCTCAGTGGTTAGGAGTGCTGTCACTCTTCCAGAGGACCCAGTTTTGATTCCCAGCACCCACATGGTGGTCCACAACCTTCTGAATCCAGTTCCAGAGGACTTGATGCCCTCTTCTGGCCATTTTGGGTACCAGGCATGCTGTGATGCAGACAGACAGGCAAAACACGCATACATGTAAACTAATATTATGTAGAATTCTAAGCATAAAATCCTAAGAATTCTATATTTAGCAAATTTTTTTGTATTAAAGAGGTGAACAATTAAGAAAAAACTCCCAGGTGTTAGTGAAAGATTTATTTTAGCAGTTTAGAGTTGTATCAGTCAAATGTGGCCTTCCATGACAAAACACCACAGATTGGATGGCTTAAACAACAGACATTCATTTCCTCTCAACACTAGAGGATCAAGGTCTGCAGGGAGAGTTCTGGTGGGGCTCTTAAGTCGGTTGCCCATGGTGTCTTCCTGTCTTCCTGCTGCGTCTCATGGCAGAGTGGCGGAAGGGTGCTGGTGTCCTCTTGATGTAGGGCACCGGGTCTCTCTGACTAGCACTCACCTTATGAACTTTGTCCTCCCTTGACAAACGCAGTCACAGTCATCCTATAACAAGAACATCAACCGAAAACGTGGATGATAAGAGAAGCAAGAAGTCAGAGGGGAGGCGAGGGGGATCCCCAGGGGCAGCACAGCCCCAGTTTGGCCTCAACCCCAAAGCAGAAGGCATCAGGGTGTGCTTGTGATCAAGAACTTGTAGTGAGAACGCTGTGGGGGCTGGGAACAGACACAGCACAGCTTGGGGAGAGGTCATGGGTGCTGAATGCACGTAAATGGCAGACGTAAGGATTTATTCCAGCACAAAAATACCAGGTGTGCAAGCAAAAAACTAAATCACGAGGCTTGACTTTGACATAACACCTGAGTTTTTATCTTTCCCCATAACGTTCCAGCTGGGCCACTTCTTGGAGTTTTACTTATTTCATCTGTAAAACGGGCAGACTAGTGTCGCTGGATGCAGGCCTCCTCTTAGGCTGGCATGAGATGGCAGCTACAAACCCATCAATGCCCATTCCTACTGGATCACTTGCTATACATTTGCTGCAAATGTTAGTGCTGTGGCTGGAATAACAGCTCCTCAGGGCTGGGTGTCTAGGAAAAGAAGGAAGAGCGGAGAAAAAGCACTGTCTGAGCAGACCCCAAGATTTTGAAAGCACCATTTGCACCCCCATTTTGCAGATTGAGGAGACAGCCTTGGGAAGGAAAAATCTCGGGTGTAAACAGGAGCTGGCAGAGGCAGGTGTGCAGGTCTGTGGTGGGGATGCAGAAATCCACCAAGCTCTCTCCCTGCGCTTCTCACCTCTGAAACCCTGGTTCCATACTCCCTTCAGCCCCAGGGCCAAGCCAGGAGCTCGCAGGCCAAGCCAAGGCCGGAAGTTAGATCATCAGCCCTCCTTGAAGGGGCTAATTAACTGACTGTGAAAACATTGTATCCAACCACAGCAATTCCTCCCGACCAGAGAAGAGGGGAAGTGCATGTTTTCATTACAAACGGAATCATGAAGGGGTTGAAGGCTTTAGGAGTGTTTGGTTTGGTTTGGGTTTTTAATGACCTGAAGCAGAACTGGGCATCTCTTGCCCAGTCCAGAAGAAAGGAAGTTTATTTTGGGAGTCAGATAAAGAGTCTTTGGCTCTCTTGACTTTTATTTTTGTGGAAGAGGAAGGACTGGCTGCTTGCTCACTCTGGATCCTTCTGTCTGTTCTAGGCTTTCTGTCAACTTCCTGAGCAGATTGCCAAGGATGATGAGGTGGGTCCTTAAGAGAGAGATGGGGGGAGAGAGAGGAAAGACTTACAAAGCAGTTCTAGGGTCTCAGGAGCCAGTGGGAAGATAGTGATGCCCGGGGTGGGATCCAGAGGCTACTTACTGCCTGTGTGACCTCAGTCAAGCTGCTGGTCCCCTCTGATCCTAGTTTTCCCATCTGCATAATCAGAGTAACAGCTGTGGCTTCTCCAGGGACACAATTCCCCAGTATGAAAGTGTGGTTTAAGACATGGCCTTCTTGGCTTTGAACCCTGGGCCCAGCCCTTCCATACCATGTGAGCCCCTATTAACTCACCTGTCTCGTGGGGATGAGAATATCGGACTGTGGTTACCGTCGTAGGACATCACTTAGTGATGGTCAGGTACCACTTAGAGCTACTGTGAGCAGAGGCAGCACGGCCTTTCTGGTTTTGCCTGGAGACTGATGGACCGTAAAGCTACGTTCAGGGTCTTATTATGAAGTGACCTGAATATTAGGCTAAGGAATTTAGACCCAAAGGATAAACTTTCAGGTTAAAGAGACTCAAGAGGCCATTTTCAACCAGCTAAAGGAAACCAGGGACACAGGCAGCAAATGCAGCCTCATCAATGTCCCACTTTGGCTGGATTGTAGCCAGGAAGGGCACCTTCAATAGTACCATCAATGGTGCAGTCCAGTGCTGGTGTCTAAGAGTCTTCTCACAGGTCTTGGATGAAAGTGTCTTTCTCATTCATTAAACACATTAAAATGGTTGGTCTTACTTTAGCATGGATTAGCTTGTCAGGGGGCTGCCAGAGGAGAACATTTGAATCAGCTCCGGTGTGGTTGGGGTAGGCACCTGAGAAGCCTGATGGTAACTTGGGGATGCCCCCACTCCCTTTCCTGAGGACCAAATCTATGTCCCTTACAATTCAGTCAAGGCATCCACAGCTTGGAGTTACTCAGTGCAGGGTGGAGATTGCGCATCCTTTCTGACCGCTCATGATCAAAAAAGATACGTTCCCCAAACTTGCCTCGTGGGGTCTGGAATCTCAGAGGTCCACTTGCAAATGGTCCTGGAACTTTGGGGTCAACCGTATCTCCCATCCTGAGACATTTCTAGGTCGTATTTTTATAGCCCCACTTGTTCAGGTCGCCTTCCAACTAGAGGATTCTTCTGGCAATTTATAAGGATAACTGTTTCAGAAAACAAGATGGTTTTCCTGCCACTCCCCACCCCCACTTTAAGGAGCAGAGAAAGGTGATGGGGACGACACAGAAAGTCTGGTTAGGGTCGAGCTAAAAGCTGAAGTCTGTTCAGCTCATCCAGTACTGAGCTGCTCTGGACTGGATCCCGGGAGAGTCGTTTTACCCGTTCAGGAGGCACAGGTTGAAACTGTATCCTCAACCAACTCTTGGACACTTTTATGATGAGGGCAAAGGGCACAGGTGTCCCCTTGGTCAACGCACTTGATCATGGAACCTCCCTACTGAGGGAAGGTTGCCTTCCAGAGGGCTTTTCTTCAAAGCATTGGCGGTAACTTAGGCTCCTTAACAGATGTCTATGGTGTGCATTCCTCAGGTAACCGGAACTCAAGAGGCTCGGATGCTCTGCTCACGGAGCCTCCCCTGGGCCAAGGATGTTGGCACATCATCTTTTAAAAGTTAAAAGCCAAGAAGTTCTCTGGTCTCTCACCTTGATGCATGTGACAGAGGGGTTCTGGGAAAGGAGTGGGAGAACAGAGTCCAGCAGGGAACCCATCGGTTCCAAGTCCTTTTAGAGGAGAGTTCATGCAGGTCAACCCACAGGTGGATTGACAGCTAAGACTGTGCTGTTCTGGGAGTCCGCTGAAGTGGATAAAGCCAGCATCCTTATGCAGCAACCAATAACTGTGCAAGGAAATACTCCTCTCTGGCCAAGTCCCTGCCCACATGAGCTGTTCACGCTGATGGAGAATTTATAATGAGCAATTTCACAGGAGAGGAAGCTGGGGCCAGGCAAAGTTCATCATATCATCAAAATTATTCAATGAGCAAGAGACGGGACCAGAACCTGAATGTAGGGATTACCTCCTCAAATCTTGTGTCCTCCACCACTAAACCCAGACAACTGTGGCTCCTGGGACCATGAGCTACCTAGCCAGGCCAGCTGTGGAACCTGGGGACCCTTTGGGAAAAAAAGGGCAATTCTGTCATAGTCAGAATCTCCCCTAAACATCCCTTCTCCCACCCTCATACCAAGTTAGGCTTGAAGGTCCGGGGCAAGCCAACAGCAGAACTGCGGCCTTGTGTCCCAAATGGCTGGAACCAGTGGCTCAAAGGGCAATGTGTGCTCTTTCTGAGATAAGGGGTAGCATCCCCAGTTCCAGGGTGCTGTCCTCTACCCTTGTGCTCTAGACAGTTGTGCTGTGTCAGCAGCTGGCCCCATCCGGCACCCTCCTTTCGCTGCCCTGAGCTTTCCAGGCATCTAGCAGTGCCTGACACTGGTGGGCTGTGGGCAAGTGCTTTCTGCTTCTAGAACTCTCCGTCTTTCTGCCACCTGCAGGTGCATGAATAATTCACCCCAGGAAGGCATTGTGAGGATGAAGGGAGCATTCTGCCCCAGCCGAACTTCTTTGAGGACACATCTCCTGGCTCTCCCTGTCTCCAAAAGCTCCGACTATCAGAAACAAGCTGGGTCTCCCTGAGCATGCCAGACTATCAAAAGAAGGAACTCCGGTGAGAGGGTGCTGGGGGGCTGGAGGGCTAGGTGAGCTTCCTTTGAGGTCTGTGTTCCTCTAGCTGGGATGTAGCGCTCACACTGTCGGGTTCTGTAGGTTGCAGCATTCCCATCTGGGAACTCTGGTTGTCTCTCTTTCTAATCTCAGTTTAATTGCTGTGGTCAATTTGCCCTGCACTTAATAACCCACAGCTTGGCGTATGGTTTAATATGGTTGACACACACGTTGCTTTAAATGTCAGCACTGGCTGGACCTGGGGACTTGGCAGGCTCCCCGGGCGAGATGGCAGCAGAGCGGCGTCATCTGCTCAGTGTCTGGGCTGCTGGTATGTTGGCTGAAGTTTCTTTTGGCTTGGAGACCCAAGCCACTGCCCAGGCTGAGCCACTGGCTGGGACATGCCATCTCCTGCCTGGATCATGGACTGCACAGCCAGGATCCACTCTTTTTTTGCTGCCTCCCAACCAGCAGCCCATGGGGAAGGGGTGCCCACAAGGGGCCCCTAGCTTCTCTAGCAAGTGTGTTGAGTCCAGGCCTCACCATAGGCCGGAAGCTCCAGGACTTGTTGTAAGCTGGTCCTCAGTGTGTGTTTGTGACCAAAACCCTAGGGGTAGCCGGTGGGTAAATGTCACACTCTGGTTGAGGGACTGTGGCAACATTCATAACGACAGCTGTGCCACAGTGGTTTGCCTGCCTCCTCCTATGGTCGGCTCAGCCAGAAAGTAACATGCTTTCTGACCATCCACTAATTTTCCTCACCTGAGGAAAAATGGTCAGAGGGACCGAATGGTCTGAGTGAATGACTGTCTGAGTGGTCTCGGCTCCTTGGGACTTTCTGCAGGAACTGCATTTCCATGCACAGGACAAAGGCCCCCAGAAGAGCTATTGACCGTGGATGTCCCTGGCACCCTGGAAGGGACCTTGATTCAAATTGGACTGAACTGGGATACTTGGGTGTCCTGCAGAATTGGAATTTGAGACAAAGCAGACATGGAGGAGTCTGTGGGTACCCCAGACGGTATTTTGTAGGCTTGGAGCAGCTGTTTGTCCCATAGACACGATGGCAGTTGATGCTGGCTTGCAGAGTGGGGAGCAGTGGGAGATGGACAGAGACCCCCCCTCCAGGAAGGAGGGACAGAGGGTCACTCCACCCTAGATATCTTTCTGGTTTCTTTTCAGGCCATCCATAAGAAAGAATATTTCCCTGCCTTAGGCTTCTCTGAGGCAATGAAGCCTTGGGTCTCATCTCTCCTTTTCATATAAACAGTTGGGATTGGCTTCGCCGCTTTCATCTGGGAAAGATGCCCTGAGCAATGACCAGTGATGACATGCTTTGGTCAGAGCTGGTGGGGCTGACAGTGACCCACCCTAAGTTGTGTTGATGATTTCTGGATGCCTTAGTTTCTTTTCCTGTTACTGGGATGATTAAAAAAAATCTGTAATAAAAGCAGCTTAAGGAAGAAAGGGTTTATTTCAGCCCACAGATCAAGGTCGAGTCCATCATGGTGGGGAGATCAAGGCGATGAGCTTGACGTAGGAAGAGAGACGACATCCATGGCAAGAAGAGAATGGACAATGCGCGGTGGTGCGCGTCTCATCCTCCACTTTAAAAATTTCTGTGTTTATTCATTCTTACAATTACTTATTTAGTGTGTGTGTGTGTGCACGTGCGTGTGTGCATGCGCGTGTGTGCTTGAAAAGGGTGGCCATGTTGTCTGTGGAGGTCAGAGCATCTTGCAAGAGTCCGTTCTCCACTTCCCACCATGAGATTGAACTCAGGCTGTAAGGCAAGATGGCAAGTGCCTTTACCCACCAAGTCAACTCACCTGCCTGTCTTTCTCTCCTCTCCTACAGACCCGGATCCCCTGCCTAAGGAATGCTGTCACCCACAGTGGGCAGGTCTTCCCACATCAATTAACAGGGACAAGTAAGCTTCTCACCGATGTACACACAGGTCAGCCTGATCCAGACAGTCCCCAGTTGAGACTCACATCCCGGGTGATCCAGTCCTGACAAATGACAGATGAAGTTGCCCATCACCCTGGGTGGTGTAGTTATTGGATGGGAGTCTGTTAAGGCTCATGTGGCTTTGAGGGTGTGGGTTTGTTCCCAGAACTGAGATGTCCAGTGAACACTTTGTTTTGGACCCCAGATTAGGTAACAAAATCCTTTCTCCAGCTGTTTCACACACTCGAACTGTCCTGAAGCTCCTGAGGGTGAGCTTGGGCATGCCCTCTCTCAGGGCATTGTCCCTGGGATGGCCCTGTGAGGTGTGGCCACCTCACTCCATCCTGGAGACAGCTTACCCTTAGTTAGCTTCTCCATCCATGACACTTTATGAAAATGTCTTCATGTTAACTTATTCTCCTCAGAAGAAAAAAATGAAAACAAGAAGAATAAATATACATATATAATACAAATATACTTTGGATTCTGCCTTTAGGTCCACTCAGTTGTAAAATGTGTTTCAGAGTTTTTCTAATGGAGGGGAGGCTCCCAATGGAAGTGTTTCAGATCACAAATAACATTATCAGTGGCTCTGTCTACACTCCCCTACCCCTCCCCGAAGAACAAGCAAGAATGCCACTTCCTGGGGAGCTGAGGTAGAGTTCTTGCTGAGTCAGTGGGTAAGGCCCGATTGTTCAGGGCTATGCGGAGGGTGGTGGGTAAGGCCTGATTGTTCAGGGCTATGCGGAGGGTGGTGGGTAAGGGCCGATTGTTCAGGGCTATGCGGAGGGTGGTGGGTAAGGGCCGATTGTTCAGGGCTATGCGGAGAGTGGTGGTGTCCACATGGCTCCGGCTCAGGTCGCGCTGTTCACAGGCCTTGTGTGGAGATGGGCAATGCGGTGAGGACGGACCCCACTGACCTGGGGTTATTGCTTTGAACTGGGTTTATGGTTCGGCTCAGTAGAGACTTGAGTCCAAGGCAGAAGCTTAACATTGCTTGAAAATCTGCCTTAACCTTGGAGGATAACCAGCCTGAGGCGTGAACACAGCTTTTGAACACCAGCAGATCCTCCCTGGAACAATGCCCTTATAGGCAGGCACAGGGCAGTGACCTCCTTCTATACTTCTTCCTCCCGGTTCCCAATAATCAGAGATCTACCCAGGGCTTTCCTCTCCTCTAGTCACCTGGCGAGCAGCTCTATAAGAAGGCTGCTTTCATCAATGTATAGACAGACACTGAAGCTCAAGTAGAGCAAAGCCAGAAAGTTGGGGCCTGCTCAAACCTGCCCCCATAACACTTGGGAGGCATAGGCAGAGGCAGGAGGCTCAAATGTTTGAAGCTAGCCTGGGCCACATAGCAAGACTCTGTCTCAACACCAAACCAAATAGAAAAGGAAGGAAAAGAAGGGAGGGAGGGGGAAGAGAAGAAGGGAGGAAGGGAGAGAGAGAAGGTAAGAAAGGGAGGAAGTGAAAAGGAAGAGAAAGAAGGAGGGAAGGAAAAAGGAAAAGAGATGGGATCAAGGTCTGGAGGACTCTGAAGTTTATCTATCCCTCACATCCCTGCTCCCAACTAGAGAGCCGGCCTGAGGGGGAGGCCGTCCCTCCCAGGAAGCAGCCCGGTTGTTCCCCGAGTGAGGCTCAGTGTAGAATTCTGGCCGTCTATGAGACGATGCTTGAGTGGTGTGTGGCATGGGCTGTTTCCACACCATACACAGATACCTAAGTAAACAGATGCAGTGTACATACCACTGCCATGATTGCTCAAGTCTCCCCACAAGAGGAAAGTTTTTCCAAGTGAATTAACTGAAATCTAATAAGGAAATAGCGGTATGGCCGGAACACAGAAAAAACGCAAAACTGGGGAACAAAGCTTTCTGCTGTAAGTGAGAGTGTGGATCTTAGGCTCTTGGGCTTTGCGTGAACGGAGCATGAATCCGACTTTCCAGTTCTCAGGCTTAGTTTCCTTTTCCATAGACAAGAATTCTGTAGGATTCAAGGTTCATAACCTCAGTGTGTGCTTGGTCAGACTGTAGGCAGAGGTGCGGCATGCTGGGACGACCCAAGGCACGTATGTATGTGTGTCTTGCTAGGAGTTGCTGCTAAAGGTGGGGAAGACATTTTTGGGTGGGAGCCGCCAGGGAGAGCTTGGACCTGGAACTGGGAGTTCTCAGTGCTTAATTCCACTGGGAACCTACCCCAGACGTCTGGGCCTCCCAAGTAATGAGATACAAATCCATTTAATTGAACATGGTTCTTAATTGCCGGAATTACCTGTAACATTAGCTTCTTTCACAGCTGTGCCCTCTCTTGGGGCTGGTGCCAGTTCTCTGAGGTGCACTGGGTCCAGGGAGCCCAGCCCTGATGAGCTGGGCTGTCAGCCTAAGAGCTCACTCTGCAATGAGATTCTGTAGCCAGAAAGAGGTGGCCAGGGCCAAGAGGGGAGCCCACACTGTGGTGTCAGCGGCCTCTCAACTTGAATGCCCTCTCTTCCCAGGAGCGCCCTACCTGCTTCTACCAGTCAGCCTAGACTCTTCCTCAGGAAGTCTGCCCTGATTGAAATGCTGGAGAAATTAGGATTTTGTTGGAACCAGAAGATTAGAAGCCAGGACCGCGACTAGTGTTCCTATTAGAATTCCACCACAGTGTATCAAAGTACAACCAAGAAGATCACAATATCACCAAGGTTTGTAGTGACCGGAAGGGGCAGGGCATGACCCAAATCCAGAGGAAGCTGAAGAAGCGTAGGGCCTGTACCTGTGCCTCAGAAGGCCTGGCTTCAGTGACTAGCACAAAACAATTAAAACACTCAAGGGAGGGAATAGAATTCAGTGGGAGCGTGTTTTTCTGGCATGAGGCACAGGTTCAGCCTCAAGCAACACACACACACACACACACACACACACACGCACGCACGCACGCACACACACACACACACACACACACACACACACACACACACACGCACGCACTATCAAATGAAAGACAATATAATTCAGATTCATTAACTACCAAGGAAATGCAACAAAACAACATGTTTACCCCTCAGCATGCAACTGGTTTTAATGTTTAATGGTTTAACATTGCCTATTGTTGGAAACATCCTTTTATTTATCTTTTCGTTGGTGTGAAGGATTGAAATGTGCCTTAGACATACCAGGCGATTGCTCCACGGCTGAGCTTTGTCCCTCATCCCAGGCATGCTCCTCCTTCTTTCTTGTTCCGGTGAAGAGAAATTGGATTGAGAAAATCTGGCAAGAACTCTAAAATTAAAAGTGAAATTGGTCAAGTGATTCTACCTCTAGCCATCTTGAACAAGAACCAAGGCCACAAAGATGCTCCTGACAGCAGTCTCTAATAGGCAGTGGGAACAGCCTAGCAAGAAGGAATTAAGTGTCGGGACAGCCGTCATCTGCTGGGGTAGCTATCACATGTAGGATTTAATTTAGGTTCCTGGTCCCCTCATGTTGGCATGGACTCTCAGTTATGATTAAGCATTATACAATGACTAGTTTATTGTCAGTTCCAATAGACTTGGAGTCAACTATCAGACACACTTCTAGGTGTTTTTGAGGGGATTTCTAGAGAGGTTTGACTGAGGAGAGGAGACCTATCATGAATGTGGATGGCACCATCCTTTTATCTTGGATTCTGGACTGAATAACGAGAAAACAAGCGAGTATCAGTATTCAGGCTGGAAGCCACGCCCCCTGTATCTTCCTTCAGGTCTCACTTGGGCTTGAACAGCTAAGAGTGGTACACAGCTGTGGGTCTGTCCCATGGGGGCATTACTTGGTCTCAGACTCTTGTTCCTGTGTTATGTCTCTTGTTGAGACTTAGTGTAACGATAAGAATATAGTCACTGTTGCTGTTAGCAATGGGAACCCTCATCTCACCCTCAAGGTTTGAAACAGAAATGGGAAAAGGGGGAAGAGCGTGTGCTGCCATTTGTGTCACGGAGCCAGGATGGGACGAAGACGGGACCAGAGACAGAAGCAGAAAGGGGAATGCAGAATGCTGCAGGCTCCCTTCAGGCACACGCCAAAATAACAGTGTCCATTTACAGTGCTGCTGGTGCGCAGAGCTGTGAGAGGGGCAGGGATTCCCGTCACCCATTCTCTGCACTCGGTACCCAGAGTCAAGCTCTCCATAGATCTTTATCTTCAGCTTGTTGGACATCACATGTAGACATCTTACGACCCAGTTGTAAGTGGAAATCACTGGTTCTGTGGAAAATGCGGTGCAGGTGAAGCGAAGCCTCTTGGAATGATCCTTAAAGCTGAGTTCAAAGCACTGCCCAGTCAAGGTGGAGTGGCTGGCAAACAAAGAAGCAGAAAATAGGCTCTGGGCACCAACAATGGCCACCAAGGCACTGAGAGCCTCTCAAGGAAGAACTCAATCCGTTGGAGTGTCTCTCATCAGCCTGCCATTCACCGGAGCATGCTGGGAATGCTCTGGTGATCTTCCAGGGTTATCAGCCAGGATCATATTGTTCTTTTCCAGTACCCCGAGCAAGCACGTACTTGACAGCTGAGATGGTGTAAGTATCGGACATATGGGTTCTGGGACAATTTTACTTCAATTTTTCAAAATAAAGATATAAATTAAGCTCTTCTGATTTATTAGCATGAGTTTTTGTTAATTGATTAAGGGGGGAACCCCAGACTTTATTTAAGTGTTTTAACTTTTTTAAACGTTTCCGTGGAAACCTTTTGGTGAGGTCCCGCTGTTTTTGAAGCCTCATCCTGGCCATGCCCAAGCACTACAGATGTTTTTATGAGGAGCTGACTAGTTTTGAGACAGTCTTGGTACACAGCCCTGGATGACTTTGAACTCTTGATCCTTCCCTTTCAGTCTGCAGAATGGCCGAATTGCAGACATGTGCGGCAGCACCTACCGAGGGACTGATGTTCAGACAAACCTGTAAACATCAGGATTTCCCAATGGACAAGAGATAAAGGAAGGAGTTGGCAGAGGGCACAGCATTAGCAAAAGCATAGAGACCTGGACCAAGGAGGGTGGCTTGGGGCACAGGTCAGCTGAGCTCATCCTGGGAGCCTCCGTGAGAGGTTCATGATTCACCCACACGTAGAAGAAGTTTTCAGTAGGGAAACAAGATGTGATCCAGCTGTTGGAACCATTGTTCCAGAAGGTATGGTCATCCCAGCGGTCTGGAACACCCCAGCTGTGGAGCTCTAATACGGTGTGACACCAACCCCGTGTAGAGTAGTCGAAGCTACATCACCCCAGCTAACAAGAGCCAAAGCTGGGATTTGGGTTCAGGGTTATGTTCTCAAGCATTGTACCATTGGTCTCCTTTGCCTGCCTCACAGCGTTGGAGGATTTCAATTGCCTTCTAACAGAGGGAAGTCGCTTTAATTTTTGCATTAAAATCCAGTCATTTGAAAGATAGCATCATGCCATTGTTGTCATTCAAAAAACTTATTGTTTTCCATCACCCCTTTCAAATACAAAAATCTGAGGTGGAGGAGGCTTCAGAGAAAGGATCTAGTTATGTAGCCCAAGTAGGCTTTGAACTCACTATACAGCCAGGCTGATCCTAATTTGCTTTCCAAATGGTTAAATCATAGTCGTACACTGCCATCTTGGCAAAAGTTTAACTATAAATACATTTGTCCATGAGAGTCTTGAGGATGTGAACTAGGGTCAGATGAGGAGGGGGTCACATTGGAGGGTGGTCACACCCTTGAGAGTTTGGGTCACAGTGTGGTATAGTGACAGGTTTCATGAAAAGAGGCCTTTGGGACAAGCCTGAGGTCTGTGAGGTCGCATACCGGGGACAGTCTCCTGTATGCATGGAGTTAAACTCCTAAGTGCTTTTTGGGGTGGGTGCCAGCTGAGAGGGTGCTGGCATGGGTCCAAGGACTCGCTCACTGGCTTTGGGAAGATAGTAACAAGACTAGTGGCTTAGGAGCCTGGCGCTAGACTAGGAAGCTTGTGTTCAGCACTGAGGAATGGAAATCCACCGCTGAACACAAAGGCCTGGGAGACGGCTATTCCGGGCTTCGTGCAGGGCCCCAATACAGCCTGTAACTCGAACCCTGGAAGCACATTAGGAACGAACGTGACATCAGGATGCTTCACAGCTGTGCCAACAGGTGGATCAGAGACTTGAGTAGGTTTGGGTGGGGTGTGGGGGTGAGTCAGGGTAGCTGAAGATGGTGGTCTGAGCTCTCTGGCTCCTGCCCCAGACTTTGGCTCCCTGGGCCCTGGTTCTCTATGTTCTCTCAGCCCATCATCCCAGCTCCAAGTCAAGAGTCCTTCCCCGGCTACTTTTGTTCTGTGTGTTCAAAGCATGGTGGCTTTTGTTCAAAGCACGGTGGCTCATTGCTTTATTATCTATCTATCTATCTATCTATCTATCTATCTATCTATCTATCTATCTATCTATCTATCTATCTATCTGTCTATCTGCCTATCTATCTGCCTGCCTATCTATCTATCTATCTATCTATCTATCTATCTATCTATCTATCTATCTATCTGCCTATCTATCTTGGAATACCCATGACATAAAGGGGTTATGTAGAGCTAGAAATAAAATGTGTAAAAAGTGGGGTCAATCAGGGACAGACATTTGTAGCTTTAAAAAACACTCCATCTTTTGACTAGACACCTCTTTTGTTAAAATGAAATTTTCAGGTTGAGATGTGAACACGAATGTGGAAGAAACAGGGGGCTTACACCTAAGAGGAAGCCCACAGAATAAAACTGGAAATCCTTCAAACTCAGGCTTTTAGAACAAAACTTGGTCACATTTGTTTCAGTTCACCCTCCTCTCCTCTACCACCTGTTATACGGGTCCCAGATTTATCATCAGTTCCCAGGGACTGGCCCCCGTCCAGCAGCCTCCTGCCACCTTGCCATCAGTCATTGCTGACAGTTGTTAAAGCACAGCCTGGCCGAAGTATCCGGCCCTTAAGGTGGCCAGCACTGAACCCTGAGCTTTCCCATTTTCCCTACAACATAATCCCAAGAGAGAAGGGGTTGGGGATAGGACTTGGTGCTTTCTGAGATTGGAGTGCAAGTCGGGGGCACCTGCCTATTGCAGAACCCTTCCTCCTGTCTCTAGATTTTGGGGGTGCTTCAAAAGATCTTAGAGTCCAAATGGGACCAGGTAATCACAGGGCCGGAGACTGCTAGCCTCAAGAGAAACATGGCCTGTTTTGAAATAGCCACAGCACACTCCCTGAGTGGCCACTAATGGTAGACTGTGTTAGGAGTTCCATCAAACCTCTGGGCATATTTATACAATTAGCACAGACAGCGAAAGAAAAACAGCATGGTGGTGACACACCAGCCATGTGTGTGCTGATGAACTTGTTAAGATAAATAAATGGCGTAGGATGCCTGCACTGGTTGAATTGATACAATCGCTTCTTATCAAGATGGGTGGATGCTGGGCTAGTGGAGGTCCAGCAGCTGCTGGAAGGGAGTCCAGAAAGAATGGAGATCATCATCTACCTTCATCTATGATGGCAAATTCCCTTCAGTGTCTGAGGCAGAGAGCCCATTTAGCTACAACCTGCAGCGGTAGCTTGCTTCGGGCAGGCCAACTCAGGCAATGCAGGACCTGGGAAGCAGGCTGCCTTCTTCCAAGCAAACCTTTTGTTTTTGTTTTGATTTGGCTTGTTTCTTTCATCAGTACTGAGGACTGAACTCAACTTTTCACAAATGCTGAGCAAATATCTCCTCTGAGCTATAGCACCCACTGACACCTCTGCCCTCTTCCTTTTTAATTCAAATTTTAGTTCTTTTGATAATTTTATACATGAGTTCTGTAGTTACATCATTTCCACCCCTCCCTCTCCAAGCACCAACTCCTTCCATGCCCCACCTCTTCCTCCTCTAGTTCATGACCTTTTCTTTAATTACATATATACATAATAATTATGCATAAATATATATCCTACTGAGTCCATTTAGTGTTGTCATATTTACATCTGTTTAGGGCTGACAGTTTGGGCTCAGATTATCAGGGAACTGGTCCTCAGAGAAGATGGCTCCTCCCATTCTTTTCAGTCATTGGCTGCGTGTAGCTCTTCATTGGGAGTGAAACCTTGTGAAATTTCCCCTATACATGTCGACATATCCACTAATATCATCACGCAAGTCTTGTCTAGGTAAGCATACTTTTGAGGTTTCATTGGTACACCTTCTTGCCATGTCTAGACGACACTGTCTAAAATTCTGGTCCTCTGGCTTTTACAGTTTTTCCACCCCTCTTCTGCAGCGTTCCCTGAGCCTAGGGGTTGCATTGTAGATGCTTCAAATGGAGCCGGGTACTCTACTGTAACTCTTGCTCTGCATTCCGGCCAGTTGGGGATCTCTGGGACAGTCTCTACCTGCTGCGCAAAGCAGCTTCACGGATGATGGGTGAGAGCTACGGTTTTCTGTAGGTGTAAGGATAAGTACTTAGAAAGCAGTTGGAAATTACATTAGTTTGGGAAAATAGCAAGTAGTGGCTTCTCCTCTAGAGTCTGTGGATTGCTCTAGTCACGGTATTTGGCTAGGTTTACAGTACCAAACGCGGGTCTCCTTCTATTGAGTGGACTGTAAATCCAATTGGACAGCTATTTGTTAGCTAGAGATAAAATTGCCACTATTATACCATTGGAGCTAGGTTGCCAGGCTGGTCATTGTGATTCACAGACTTATAGCTGGGTAGGTCTATTGATGGACTTTCTGGCTTTGCACCTTGGGGTATTATGAGAGCTAGTCCTCAGGCAGCTAGTCCTCAGGGAGGAGGCTTCTATGTTAGTTCCAGTGTGATTCCTCCAAGGATTGTGTCCAAAGTATGTGGTGTCTACAGCTATAGGGTTTTACCTTCAAGACCTGGAAGGCAGCCAAAGCCAATGGAAGTAGCTTATACTGTTTGGGGAATTTCCCATGCAAAGCACTGGGGTTTTGTTAGATAGTTTGTGGCTCTTGGGAGCATGGGGTAGCTCGGCTCTGTGTTCCGGGGCCTGTCATCATGGTGGGGAAACGTGGCAGAGGACGGCTCTTCACTTCATGACCAAACAGGAAGCAGGTACTGAGGCAGGAAGCAACCACAGATAATATACCCCCACACGCTTATTTCTTCTGACTCGGCCTCACCTCTTGAAGTTTTCACAGCCTCCAATAACAGTGCCAGAAGCTGGGAAGCAATCATTCAAAACATGGGCCTGCAGGGCGTCTGTTAATGTTCAGTCTGTGGTAGTTTGTCCTTGGATTCTGTCTGCCTTCTCCTTCTCTCCCACTGCAGAGGTGCTTTAGGTGACCAGAGGCTGTCGCTTCCTGCTCTGGACCACCTCAACACACATTGGGGAGCCCAGAACAAACTGGATGTGCCACGTGTGTTTGTTGGGTGAAGGAATGACTTCCTATCTGTCCTGGAGGTCAGCGGGCTGCGAACACACCAGGGCTCTAACTTGCCCGAGTCAGCCGGCTCTGATGTCACTCAGCATTTTCATTCGGATGTAATCATCTGCCTCGGTTCTTGGCGACTGTTTAATATTCAGTCACCCATAAGCTCGTTCAATAAATATTTATTTCTTCAGGGTTTCTTATGTGAGGCAGTTCGCTGGTGATTCCTAATCGAGCTATTTTTTCCCTTGTTGAATTTCAGCTGAGGAAGAACAAAGAAGCACTGGCACTTCTCAAGGCAAAACAAACCATCCAACAACCACAGACCATGAACGGCAGAACTGGTTTTCTCGAGGTTAATTAGTCCTAGGTCTTTTAATAACTGCCAGTCCTGGAGTGGCTTTTGAAGGCCTTTTGAATCAAGTAGCAATCCGGAAACTGTAGTCTTCACAGAGCAGCCTCTTCAGGCAGAACAAGGGCTCTGGACTCTGTGTTTTCGATGCTCTGATTTGGCTGAGTTTTCTTCTGATAAAAAAACAAAACTTTAAGGACATTGATGGACACAGGAAGTACATGTTTACCGTAAGCGCGATTCTTTCGACAGACTTGGTGACACACAAGAGGTGTCAGAATCAGAAGGCTTCTTTCTGTTCCAGACTCAGAAGGGGAGCTGACATCTTTTATCAAAAAGACAGACAATTCCAATCCCTTGACGATTCTAGATTATGGATCCCAGGAGGCTCGCCTTACACCAGCGTCTTATCACTGGAATCAGAGTGGCTGCTGTTTATTTTCCGAACCTCGGCATAGTTTTCAAGGTGTTGCCTGCCAGCGGGGCCTGCGCCGACAGTGACATGTGTTATTGTCACATCGCTAGATCTGAAAGAAAAGCGAGATAAATAAATATCAGTGTCTTCTTGGATCTCTTTTCGCTGTTGTGGGCACCAGAGGTACAGGCATTTGTTAATTCTCTCATCGGCTGTTTCCTGGCCGGGTGCCCCTTTCACCTGACTGGGACAGAGGGAGGGGGCAGAGGGACGGGGGTTGGGGAGGGCATGTAGTTGGGGCCCTAGGCTGAAGCTGGGGTGGGGGGGGGATGAGAAATGTCGGGGAGGCTTTCATAAAGCCCTCTCTGGGAGGTAGACTGAGCCTGCAGGCCTATTTTACATTCTCCCCAGAAAATGGGTAAGTGAACTTCCAGTGAAGCAGACCAAGCTCACTCACGGTGAGGCTGTGCAGCTAGTTCTATCTCAACTTGACACGAACTAGAGTTATCTAAAGGAGGGAACCTCGCTATAGAAAATTACTCCTTAGGATCGGGCTGTAGGGTGCTTTCATGATTAGGTTGAGGGAGGAGGGCCCTGCCCATTGTGGGTGGTGCTATCCCTGAGCTGGTGGTCCCGGGTTCTAGAAGAAAGCAGCCTGAGCAAGCCATGAGGAGCAAGTCCGTAAGCAGCACCCCTCCATGGCCTCTGCATCAGTTCCTGCCTCCAGGTTCCTGCACTGTTTGAGTTCCTGCCCCAACTTCATCTTTTAATAAACAGTGATATGTGGACATGTAACCCAAATAAGCCCTGTCCACCCTAAGTTGCTTTGGTCATGGTGTTTCATTACAGCCATAGCCACCCTGCCTAAGACATGGGTAATGCAGGTTCAGGCCCCTGGGGCTTGCTTGCCTGCTGGTCTTTGCATCCCCATTTGCGGAACAGGATTCTGAAGCTGTATTTGTCATGGTTCTCATCATTCTGATCACAGCACCGGGCAGAAACAGCTTAAGGGAGGAAGGATTTATTTGGCTCGTGGGTTCAGTTTGCAGTCTCGTTGCTTTGCTTCACACACTTGGGCAGAGAGCAGCATGACAGGAGAAGCCAGAGGACCTAACACAACTGCTCACACTCTGGTGGAGCAGGAAGCCGAAACGGCTGTAGCCTTCAAAGGCCCACCCCTTGTCTCTTGTTTCCACCAGGTAGGCCTGGCCTCTTCCAGCTCCATCAGTTGGAAAGCAGGTATTCAAAACGGCACCGTGTGGGGCCAGTTCACAGAGAAGCCACAGCAGCAAGCTTCCCCATTCTCCTAGTCTACGGGGCTAGTTTTTATGTCCACTTGGCACAGCTGAAGTCATCTGAAAGGCAAGAACCTCAGCTGAGAAAATGCCTCCCTAAGATCAGGCTGTCGGCAAGCCTGCAAGGCATTTTCTTAATTAGTGGTTGATGTGGGAAGGCCCAGCCCATTGTAGATGGAGCTATCCCTGGGCTGGTGGCCCTGGGTTCTATAAAAAGGCAGGCTGAGCAAGCCACGGGGAGCAAGCCAGCAAGCAACTCCCCTCCATGGGTTCTGCATCCGCTCCTGCCTTCAGGGTCCTGTCCTGTTTGAGTTCCTGTCCTGACTTCCTTCAGTGATGAGCAGCTATATGGAAGGATGAGCCAAATAAATCGTTTTCCTCCCCAAGTTGATTTGGTCATAGTGTTGCATCACAGTAGTGACCCTAAGACACCTAGGTTGTTGAGCTGGCCCATGCTTTAGGGAGATTGCGTACCTCCTCTGGTGGGCCCCTGGCTCCCATCCAGGGTCTGGACATGCATCTTTCCCATGTTCTTGGTATTACTTCTCTTTCTGTCTTTTACTTCCTTTGGATCTTCTTATCTGGGTATCAGGAGGTGATATCAACACCTACGGACCATGGACCACATCTGGCCTGTGGTGCTCTGGAACATGGCTGTGCCCAGGTGACACACTGTCTGAGACTCTTGTGCTATAGGGGCAGGGGTGAGACGTTGCGACACAAACCCTCCCTATGGCCACAAGGCTAAGAACACTCTCTCAGCCTGATGTGCTACTGCAGAAGCTGGCTGACCTCTGCTTCAGATGTTCTCCCGGGTCAATGGCACATGGATTCCACTCATTCCTAAAGACCCCGCTTGACTTCTTGATCTGCTCGGTGCCTGGAATGTTAATCAATATCATACTGAAAATACATGAGCAAATGTACAAGGGAGGTCCTACGTGAAAGACATGATGGGCATGTTTTTCCGGCTTCAGGACTTATCAGGGACTTAAGGTGCATTCTGGGAATCTCCAACAGGGGGGTGGTGAGTGCATACTCCTCAGCTGTCTTGCCGGGGTTCTTGTTATCAGACCAGTCTGTCCCTCTTGGTGGTGTTCTCAGCCACCACAGCTTAAGAATACTTGGCATTTTTATCTGCAACCAGAACTTCCAGAACTCTCCGTGGCCATCACATACTACTGTCCATTTCCTTCACCAGTGTCTACTAGACATCTCAGCCCAAGTGTTCTCAAACTCACCTGTTCTTCTTCCCTACTCATCAAGCAGAGAGCTTATCCTGATTGGTCGTTACATCCTGCTCCTCACTGGTCACACTCTGTATCTACTATGTCAACATGTCTGCCCTCTTGGTCTTCATGTTGTATGAAGCCGCTTTTCACCATTGTGCCGTGTCAGTCCAAGTCTGAGCCACACTCTCCTCATCTGGATTCCCATGACAGCCTCCAGGGGGGCTTCCTGCCCTTGTACTCACCCCTGTGGCTTGCCTTCTGTACACCGAGATTCCCCTGGAGCTCTCATCCAGCCGTGTCCTTTCAGGAGAATAGTTGTTCTCCAGGGATGGAGCACTGACTTACCTGGAGTCTTCCAGGCTCTGTATGATCAGGCTTCTACCCACCTCTCTGTTCCAGCTCAGCTCCTTCAGATCTGTGAGCTCAGGGCCTTTCATGTCATAAACTATCTTACAAGGCTCGCTGTCATCCCATAGTCTACTCTCTGGCAACTGCCTCATCTTTTCAAGGATTCTTTGATATCACTTAAGTCTGAACTTTCTGGGTCCCCGGGAAGGCCTTTGCCAGACAGCATCACACTCCAGTTTCTTCCCAGCGTTATTCCACTTTTCGCATCTTCATAGCTCTTACTGGAACCTGACATTACCTTACTTCTCTTTTGCTTCCCTGGTTATTTTGTTTCCTGCCAAGTGCAAGCTTTATGGGGGTCAGGGCCAGGCTGGTCCTGCCATTTTCTTTCCTACTACTGGGCACCCACAACTTTACAGCGTGGTGTCTGTTGAGAAATCGCTGCTTGCTGTTGGACTGATTCCTAAGCTTCCTTGCTGAAAGTGCTCCGTGTCTCAGTGTCTTACACTGTTGCTGTGCTAGAAACATGAGCAATAGCATTTGACATCCACTGGGATGGCTTGTCAGGGCCTTGCTGCAGGCCTGCCCTCGGCAGCTTCCAGAGGATTCTTCCTGCAAACAGGAAGAGCTCTCAAGGAGGAACCACAGACGCTCTACTTCCACAGGTGGGGAAACAATGTCACAGTGATTCAGCCTGATGACTCTGCGACCAAGCATCTCTCAGAGTTCCGGCTCTGGGAAGGTCAGGGCCCAGGTGCTAGGAGACTAGCCTCTCTGATGAGGCTCCTGTCTAGGTGTATTGATGGCATCTTCTCTCTGGGGCCTCACACAGTAAAGGGGAGTAGCAGGCTACAAATGATTTGAAAGGGAAAATGGAAAAAGTTAGGGAAGAGAATACAGAAGGAGGGAAGACGGTAAAATAAAAGTAAGGGTATCTGAAATCATATATATGTACATGTATAACTAAAATTACACCTAATACATATACATAGGTATATACATATGTGGTTTAAATGAAAAGTATATATATTGTTTAAATGAAAATTTCCCATTTGGGCTGACAATGCTCCCCACAAGAGCCACAGACTACCTAATAAAAATCTCAACGTCGGGCATGAGAACTCCTCTTCATTGTCCACCCCCATGGTCCCTTTCCACTTTCCTGGTTTCCACAGTTGCTCCAGTTTATAGTCTCATCTAAAGATTTGGAATGAGGAGCCTCAGATGAGAGAGAACCTGTGACATTTACTTTTCTGCGCCTGGGTTAGCGTACTCAATGTGATCTTCTCTTGTTCTGTCCATTTCCCCACAATGTTCATAATTATAATTTTATTGTATATGTATATATATATATATGCACATATAGTATATATCTACCACATTTTCATTATCTATTCGGTGGTTGTAGAACATTTAGGGTGTTTCCGTTTTCCTAGCTATTGTGAGCAGAGCAGCAATGAATATAGCTGAGCAATTATCTGTAGAGCAGAATGTCAAGCCTTTGGGGCATGTTGATGAGTGATGTAGCTGGATCATGTGAAAGGTTTACTTGTAGGTTTTTTGCAGGTTCTCCAATGCAGATTTCCAGAGCGGCTGCACCAGATGTGATCGATCCCCCCCAGCAGTGAAGGAGGGGTCCCCTTCTCCCCACATCCCCGCCAGCACCCGTTGTCAGGTGTTTTGTTGATCTTTACCATTCCAATTAGGGGAAGATAAAACCTCAAAGTTTTGATTTGCATTTCCCCAGGGATGATAAACATTTTTTGAGCTATTTCTTAGCCATTTTTATTTCTTTCTTTGATAATGCTCTGTTTAGATTACAATGTCAATTTTTGAATGGGTCATTTTCATTTTTGACTCTGTTTTTTTTTTAGTTCTTTATATAGTCTGAATATTAATCCTCTGCCAGATGTATATCTGGCAAAGATTCTCTCCCATCTGTTAGCTTCTCCTTCTGGTTGTCTCTTTATTGGTGCAGAAGCCCCACTTGTCAATTGTTGGCCTCAATCCCTGGGCAGATGGAGCCATTTACAGGAAGTCCTTTCCTATACCTGTAGCCCATAGTGCACTGCCTGTGTTTTCTTCTAGCAGGTTTGGTGTTTCAGGTTTCACAATGAGGTCTTTGATCTACCTGGAGTTAGTTTTTGTGCAGTGTGATAGATATGGGTGTAGGTTCATTCTTCTGCATGTGGACATCAAGTTTTCCCATCACCATTTATTGAAGATGCTTTCTTCTCCTGTGTGTGTGTGTGTGTGTGTGTGTGTGTGTGTGTGTGTGTGTATTTCACATCTTTGTCAAATATCAAATGCCTGAGATTACTGTACTCATACTTGGGTCCTGAATTTTGTTCCATTGGTCTACATGTCTGTTTTCTGCTGGTACCTTATTGTTTTATTACTATGGCTCTGAGATCTGAGATCTTGAGATCTGGAATGATAGGCCCTCCAGTGATGTTCTTTTTGCTCAGGATTCTTTTGGCTATCTGGTGTATATTGTAGCTTTATGTGAATTTTAGAATTTTTTTCCTATTTTTTGTAAGAGTAAGATGGAATATTTAATTGATATCGCCTTGAATGCATAAATGGGTTGTGATAGAATGGTCATTTTCACAGCATTGACCCAACCAGTTCATAAGCATAAGGGCTGTCCTGCTGTCCTTGCATTTTCTGGTCTCTTTCTTCACAGATTTAAAGCTTCCATAATAGAGTTCTTTCAACTCTTTGGTTAGGTTTATTCCTTGATTTTTAAATTTTCTTTGAGGCTAATGTAAAAAGGAGTGTGTCCATGATCTCTTTTTCTGTATGCTCGATGGTGATGTATCCAGACACATTGCTAAAATCATTGATCATTTTTAGAAATCTTCTAGTAGAATTTTCAGTATAGCTTATGCATAATATGTCATCTGCAGATAAAGATAGTTTGACTTCTTTCTTCTTTACCTATTTGTATCTTTTTAATTCCTTTTCTTGCCTTATTGCTCTTGCTAGTACTTCAACTAAAATATTGGGAAGGAGTGGGGATAGTGGGCAGTCATGTCTCATTCCTGATTTCAGTGGGATTCCTTCAAATTTTTCTTCACTTGGAGTGAAGCTGGCTGTGGGTTTCTCATATATAAAGTTTATTATGTTGCAGTATGACCACTCTAGTCCTACTTTCTCCAGGACTTTTATCATGAAGTAATATCAGATTTTGCCAAAGGCGTTTTCTACATCTATTGAGATGATCACATGATTTTTGTCTTTTTATGTGGTTTATAGGTTTATTGACTTATGTTGAACTACCCCTGAATCTCTGGCATAAAGTCAACTTGGTCATGATGGAAAGTCTTTCTTAAATATATCTATATTCAGTTTGCAGGTATTTTATTGAGAAATTTTGAATCTGTGGTCATTCAGCATATTGGCCTGTGTCTTTCTTTCTGCTGTTGCTGCTGGTGGTGGTAGTGGTGGTGGTGGTGATGGTAGTGTGTGTGCATTTATCTGGTTTTGGTATTGTCATGATACTATTTCCAAAGGAGTTTGGGAGTTCCCTTTCTATTTCTTTTCCTTCCTTGCTTTTCTTTCTTTTTTATAGTTTAGATGGATTGGTTATAGAGTTTCTTTGACAATCTGGTAGTAGTCTGCCTTGAATCCATCTGGGCGCAGACGTTTTGAGTTGGAAGGCTTTTTATTACTCTTTAAATTGCTTCATTTGTTATGGGTCTGTCTAGGTTGTAGATATCTTCTTGGCTTCATCAGCCTGCTTTCTTATCTTCTTGGATCACCTACCCAAGGGTAGCACCACTTATAGTGGGCCAGACCCTTCCTCATCCACATAATCAAGAAAATGCCCCCACAGACTTGCCTACAGGCCAATCTTATAGAGACATTTTCTTAATTGAGGTTCTCTCTTCCCAGAAAAATCCAAGCTTATGTCAAGTTGACAAAAAACTATCTAGTAGCATACTACTTGTCTCAAAAGGGACAAGAGTATGGGTCAATGGTAGAGTACTTGCTTACCATGTTAAAGAATCTGGGTTCTACTCCCAGCATCACATTAAAAAAAAATGGGAGGCTGGAGAGATGACTAGGAGCACTTGCTGCTCTTCCCGAGGACTGAGGTTCAATCCCCATTACCTACAAGATGACTTACAACCACCTGTAGCTTCAGTCTCAGGGGACCCAATGCCCTCTTCTGGACTTCCCCGGGCACCAGGCACACGGGGGTCACACAGATTACATTTAGGTAAAACACTCACATATCTTAAATAAATAAATAATGTAAAGGGACTGGAGAGATGGTTTGGCTGTTATGAGCACATGCTACATTTGTAGAGGATCTGAGTTGTTTCCCAACACCTGCATTAGGCTTCTCACAAATGACCTGTAGCTCCAACCCCAGGGGATCTGACACTCTCTTTCAGTCTCCTTGGCAACTTTCATTGACATACACATATCCTCCCCTGCCCCTGTACACATATAATTAAAAAACAGAATAAATGCTATTCTATTAAAAATATTTAAAAAATATTTAAATGCTATTTCAAATAAGGAAAAAGAGAAAGGCATGGCAATGGTAACAGTAGTCAGTAGTTTGTCTACCCTTGGATGAGGCATGAACCAGAGTGACTTCGGTGGCTTGTGTAGCACTTTAGACACAGGCACAGATGGTGCCTTGTGCTGCAGCTGAAGTTGGTTCTGTTCCCTTGAACACGGAAATACAGTGACGGAATGAATGGGGCTCGGTGCTGGTGCTGAAGGATCTGCGCAGGCACAGGAGCTCTGTCTGTCCCGGCAGGGGGGTTGCCCTCCCTTTCTTGTTTAGAACATTTCTTAGCAACTCTGCTTCCTCCTCCAGCCTCCTTCCTCTTCCTTTTCTTTTTCTTTTCTTGCTCCTCTTCTCATCGCCTCTTTTTGTTTTATTTTGTTTTGTTTCGAGACAGGGTTTCTCTGTGTGACAACCCTGTCTGTCCTGGAACCTGCTCTGTAGGCCAGGCTGGCCTCGAACTTACAGAGGTCCACGTGCCTCTACCTCCTGAGTGCTGTGATTCAAGGCATGCACCATCACCATCCGGTGCCTCCTCTTCTTTTTACAGATGGTATTATCACTATGTTCCTAAGTATAGCCCAGAGCTTTTGGACCTCAGCAATCTTCCTCCTTAGCAATGCTTTTTCTTTAAGGATTTCAAATTTCATGTATTGCTTCAAACAATAAAGAACCTCTCCTTTACCCTAAGATTATGAAAGCTACTTTCTCATGTTATTCTCTGATGATCATAAAGTCAGGTAGAGTATGACTTGAAAAACTGTTACTTATTGTACAATGCACCTTAGCTATCTTTAAGTGTGTAGTTCAACAGTACATCTGCATGGTTAGGCAATCATCACCACCCTCCATCCCCAGAGCTTTGGCATCTTGCAAAACAGAAACTCTATTCCCATTAGACAGTAACTCCTCCTTCCCCTGCCCCACCCCCAGCAGCCACCAACCTATTTCCAGTCCTTACAGAGTATGCAAAGGTATAATTGAGTATGCTAAGGATGATCTCCCAGTAGAGGTTTATAGCATTGTTCTTTTGTACCTAGTTTATGTCATTTAACATGATGTTCATAATTTTAAACCCATTAGACGTAATTAGACTTAATTCACTTAGAGAGAGAGAGAGAGAGAGAGAGAGAGAGAGAGAGAGAGAGAGAGAGAGAGGTAGTGTATGAGTGCATGTGTGCGGCATATGTGTAGTGTGATGATTCCACTTTAAACCCATGATGGTTTATTCAAGAGACCATGCTCCACAGTAATTGACAGTCACCCATACCAGCTGTCTTCCACCTGTGTTCTGACAAAACATACACCTTGTAGGGATAATGTCTTCTGTTTCCTGGATCTCCGTGTAGATGTCGAGGCTGGGTCCATTGTTGGCTGTTTCAGCTGAGCCTTCACCCTCTTGAAGGTCCTACTCAGGTATTGTTCCATCATGCCAGCCCATGGTCCATGCTTCCAAGACCATGTGAAACTTTCCCGTCTCTCCCAGGGGAGCTTGGCAGGCAGGGGTCTCAGCTCTCAAATACAAAATAGGTGAGGAAGGCCCAGGCCCATCCGTCAGATTGTGCACATCTCGGAGTTCTGAATTCCTCCACCTATGGTGGCACTTTGCCATACCCTAGCTGATTGCAAAGCCAAACTCAAGATAAGGCAAGTTCATCTTGGTTCCTCTCCAGGGACATTGGGTAAGGACATGCAAAGCAGGATTGTCTTCAAGTTCATTTCCCGCTCGGGCCTGGAGGCGGTCACGGTCACAGAGAGCGCCTTGTGTTTCCAAGAAATATGCAGAGAGCCACTGGGGCCACTCTCTCAGACTGTGATGTGACCCCGGGAAGTGGCTAGCAGGGACAGGTCTTTGTGCCCACAGATTTTCTGTGACTGTCTGCAACCCTGCAAGGGGGTGACATCCCATGGGGTCTGGGCACTGAAACCTCTTTCTTGGCTGAGTGTGGACTGGGAAGGGACCTAGGGTTTCCAGTGAATCTCGTCTCATGTCAGCCAATGACAGATGCGTCAGGCCCGTAGCTCCCTCTCGGTTTCTGGGAGGTGGGAGGAGAGATGAGTGGAGCAGAGATAAGCTGGTGTGAACAATGGTCACCCCTCTCCTACTCCTGCATGCCCCAAGCACTTGGGAGGCCACCTGACTGCACACACAGTACAGACTCTCTGAGCACAGTGAGTCACGTGGAGTCAGGTGGTTCAAGGAGAAACATGCTGGGATTGTAAGTGCGGCAGGTAGAGTGTCTCTGGGGGACAAACAGACGAAAGTTGGTCAACAGCCAGTGATCCCTAATCATAGCGATTGTACCTCATCCGCCACTCCCCCCCACCCCGTGCCCTTATCCTCTCTTTTTCCTTTCATGCACAGATCCAAGCTGGGTATCAGGAGCTGAGTATTTGAGGCCTGAACTCCGGGATCCTTTACAAAAAGGACCTTGCACTGTCTGTCCTCTGTTTTTAGTTGTGAATAATGAGTGTCTTAAGCAGCGAGGCTCTGCATCAAGTCATGTCGGCGATCCTGAACAGCTGAGTGAGTGCACAAACCATCCAGTCCCACCCAGTATAGGCCACTTTCTTCACTTGTAGAATGGGTGCTACGATCTGGACCCTGTAGCCGTATTTGGGGGTTGTGAAGAGGGTTGAGGGATGGAGCTTGGTCCCTGGAAGCCACTTAAGGAACCCTGGCCACGCTGCTGGAGAGGAGCTGGGCTGTGCAATCAGCTGCTCTTGGCTGTGTCCACCGACAGATTATCTCGTCTGTCAGGGGTTGTGAGTTGTGGAACCCAGTGGTAGCTGATGCCCAAGTAGTTCATGGCTTCTGGACCACATCCACATCATCTGCTTCCCTGGTTCCACATCGCCCATCCTATGACTCTTAACGTCTGGCTCTTCTACACTTTAAGGGGGAGGTCAAGAAAAATCAGACTCTCCTGCATATGTATGAAGTCTACCAAATTAGCAGACACACCTGTGAGGAAGCCGGGGTCTCCATTTGCTTCCTAACGCCAGATTAAGAAACCTGGAATATGTGCAGGCATCCCTAGCAACTCTGCTCACTCCACATCCTCCGTCACAGCTTCTGGAGGTGCCCAAGGAAGGGTACGGGGGGCTCCTTTTAAAGCCTCCTCATCAACTCTGAGGAAGCTGTTTCACTCCAAGTCGAGATAGCTGCCGCCTCAACTTTGATTTCCTTCCTCTATTTCTGTCCTTGGTGCATAAGGCTGGCAGCTTCACAAAACCTACCGGAAAAAAACTTCTGTATATGGTGAGGCCTTAAAAGTTCTTCTTCATAAGAAATTCAATGACAGAGAGCAGGAGGCCCCAGCGAGCCATCTGCAGATGTGTCTACCCTTGCCAGGCAGACTTGATACATCCTGACAGCCCCAGTGTGGAAGGTGAACAACACCCCCCGCACTTCTCTCTCATTTATAGTTGTTATTATAGGGCATCGTCTCTAGACAACCCAAGGCACAGCCTTGACCCATTGTGGGAGGGCGAGAATTTTCTTAAACATCTGTGGCCGCCTAGGACTTTCTGAATAGACTGTGGCTACAGATGCAAGACCCCTTATCCATGGTCCCTATCACCTCCCTAAGAGGATTTGGGCTTGTCCCTTTGCTGGGCGAAGGAACTTCCCAGCGAGCTCGTTAGCTGGGGCACACCGTTTGTCAGATGCCAGGGCAGATGGGACTGATGCCGCTATCTCTGTTTTGCAATCACAGGTATGATCAAGATGGGAAACAGGCAGGGAATAACAGCAGGCCCCCTGCCACACCAAGGCCAGCTAGCCCATTCTTGTTACACAGCATGTTGGGTCCCCATGAACCGTCTCACCAAGCTTCTTGCCATGGATCATGCCCCTGGCAGTCTTGGCAGGGTATACACAATGTGCCACCTAGCCCTCTAAGAATGGTGCCCCCCCAGTCAGCTGTCAACTGGGTGATGGTGACAATGCTTTCAGAAACCATACCTGGACCTTCTAGGGGCTGCAAAAGTTTCCCTTGGAGTTGCCCTTGTCCATCCTGAGGCCCAGAGATACAATTGTTTCTTTCTAGCAAATTCACCTCCATCCTAGAAATGGGAGCTGAGCACACTGGCGTGGGCTTGTGCTCTTGTGTTCCCCCACCCCACCCTGTTTCTCAAAGCCACAGTGCTTCCCTGGTCAATTCATCCCCCAAAGCTTTGTGCCCAGCTTCTTCCTGGCCTGGGGCAGATGCGAATGAATAAATTCTGAGGAATGAACGCACCCCAAGGACTGCCAACCCAACCCATCAGGCTACTTTCTCCCTGCCCACAGCATCCAGCTCCTCAGCCATAAGGACACACTGCAGGGTACAAGGACATGAAGGACAGTCTAATCCTGAGGAGTGGGCACAACTGTTGTGGGTAGGGAACACAAAGTCATAAGGGCTGGTGGTTGCGGGTGGCTCTGCAGGGTGTTCTTTGCGAACTGACCTCAACTAGCCCTTGTGCAAAGTGACAGACTTGCAGTGTTGTGGGTAGGGAGAAAGGGACAGGGCTACAAAGACAGGCTTCAGATGAGCAGGTAACCCCCCAGGGTCAAGGACTAAGTTTTGCCTGGCTGGGATTTCCAAATAATGGGAGGGAAAGTACGGAGTAGATATAAAATAATATGCACATACATATTCTATATAGACCTACTTGAACTATTGTTAATAATCATGCCATTTTTTCTGATCGGTTCATTGGCATGGTTGGCCTGTGGTCCTCTGGTCAGGACACAGGCAATAAACGTTGACCCAGAGGCCTTGGAGGCTTCTAGAAAGTGCCTGCTTTGGTGGCAGTTTCACAGGCATTGCTGTTACCTTGGAACCTCAAAGCGTGGGGAGGACAGGGTCACCTCTGAGCTAAGCAGGGTGGGTCTGGAGCAGGGCTGACCGTGCAGGGCGGCAGTTTAGGAGGGACCCTGGCCCCTGCTAGTCGTGCAGCCCAGAGTTGATAGAGAGAACACACCAGCACTAGCTGTTTTGTCTGGTTCTCTTCTCCGTGTTTTGTTGGGTCTCCTGTTGGCCACCTGAAAGTCAGAGAACATGGAACTCCAGGAATGTTCAGGCTGGACCACCTGGGTCAAAGAGGAAGGACCACTGTGGTCAAAGAGGCGATAAAGATGCTGCCTTGCTCTGAGACTAAAGTTGCCTGGAAAGAACAAGGAGATCAGTGTGGCCAGGGCAGAGTGACTGGCATCGTTTTCCACACAGAAGCCCTAAAGGGACACTCTGAAATGGTACTCCTACCTAGCCATGCCTGCCTGGCAAGGAACAGCTGTGTCCCCTCCTCTCTAGTGTCATCTAGCCCCAAAAGGTCTTTCCCTGGCTGCCATGGCTCTTCCTCCTATAGGCCTTTGGCTCTGTGGTTCCCTTGGCCTGGAATACCTGTGGCGTTCCTTTGCTATCACTGGGCATGGCCTTTCTTTGCTCCCTCTCCTGAGAAGAAAGTCTCAAGGCACTCTTACCCTATCAGGCCCTGGTTTTCGTCCAGATTATTGAAGGTCACCTTTACCACAGGGAGCTTCTTGAAGGCAGGAACTACACCAGCTTTTTCCTTCTTCCATTGGATTCCTTAGTTAATTTGAAAACAAACTCATTTTTTTTTCTTAAACATCTGGCTTTACATTGACCCATGAAGTCACACACGATCATACTGTGGTGTACATTCTCATATTCTTTAAGGTACGTAGTAAGCTGTTGAAATGAAGGCATATTCTTCTGCCCACACAACACAATCTTATACCAGCAAATAGGAAATGCCATTCAATCTATTTGAGGGGCAAAGTTGGCAACCTGTGTTTAGAACAAGCATTCTCAGTGCATGTAATGCCCTTGGACTCTATTGGGCTTGGGTGTGAGAGGTTGTGTGTGATTCATATTCAGGCAGATTTCCTATATCTGATAAAGAAAATTCCCATTAGAGCACTTGTATGGAAACTTGCTATCCCTACCGGTTTGATGATGGCTCCTCTGTCCGCTGTATTTTCTAATAGGGCTAAACAGCAGATGAAGCCCCGTGGCTCCTATGCCTGCTCAGCAAAGGAGGATCCTGAGTTGTGAAATGAACTGGCTTGCTCAGAATCATTTTACTGGGAGCTTCGTAGCTTCGTTTATTCTCATGCTGGTGGAGGAAAGAGTGGGAAGGGAATGACCCAGAAAATTTACCCACAGTGGAAGAGAAGGGGGAGAGGAGGAGGAAGGGTGTGAGGCAGGAGAGAGTGGATGGGGGGGGGGAAGAGAAGAGAGGAGGAGAGGAGGGAGGAGAGGAGAGGAGAGAGGGGGAGGGGATAGGAGGGGAAAGGAGAGAGAAGAGGAGAGGAGAGGAGAGAGGAGAGAGGAAATGAGAGGAACTTTTGGTACCTGGATCCTAGTCTGTCTGAATTCCAGAGAAGATGTTATTCCATGAAGCTATATGTATTGCAGAGAATAGACAGGGGACAAGATGAACCTTGGTCCCTAAGTCTGGGAGCGTATCTTAGCCTGGGACCAAGAAAATACTTCCTAGAAGGCTTCCCCACAAGCCGGCCGGTATTATTAATCTCCAGTGTAGGGGCTCCCCTGTAATAGAAAACCAGCCTTGTCACTTCTGTGTAAACATCCAGCTTAGCATATTGACAAACTGGTGCTCTCACCCCAGGCTGCCAACCTGGAAAGGCAACCCAGATGGGGCTCAGGGCTTCAGGCTGGCCCACTAGGCCCAAAGCTGCTGTAATCTCCCCTGCCTAGTCCCCATCCATATTTAGGCTTTACTTCCTGTAGTCACTTAAGCTTGGCTTGGAATTTGTTTAGTAACCTTCGCTCTTCACGCTGGCTTCACAGTGACTCATAAGTTCGTTTTCTTAGCAAGGCACGCAGCAAAATTCCGAAGTAGCAAATGACCGGAGTGAAAACCCTTAAACCCACATAGATTTAATCACTGCGGCAAATTGGAACCATTTGTGGTCAGGTTTTGATGACGATCTAGAAAGAATTCCCAACTCCCCCTTCAACTTTCTCTTTAAGTGGCTTAGTTAAGGTTCGTGAGAAGGGGGACATGGGTTCCAGGGTGGGGGAAAGAGACTCCAATAGTTTCTAGCCACTCTCGGGGACATCTGTGGCCACTTGAGTATTTTTGAAAGGCAGAGATCAACCCCCCACGATAGCCACATGACTCAGTGGTCCAGGCTCTGTGACCCAGAAATCAGTGAGAACCCGGCCGCTGTGAGTTTTCACCAAAGCTCTGAGGTATTCTTAGGGAAATGTTGTGTTTTGTTACTTTTGTCACCTCCAGTTATCCTAATAAGGCAAGGAAAAGGTCAGCACACACACACACACACATGCACGCACGCACACACATTTTTTTCACAAACACCAAAGAAATCGAACCTGATCTGTTATGATTTCTCCTTAAGCAAACCAAACAGAGAGCTTTAATGAAGACTTGGGTCTGGGGCTGACCCCCTCTGCACTGCGAGTGTCAGATCTGTTTCTGATAAAAATCGACATTGAGGTTTTGAAGTATGAATCAGAAAGGAAGTTCAAATCCATTTCATGACTGAGCTGAGCTAAATCGAAGGGGATAGCTCGCCTGTAATTAGAGAGACGCTTAAAAACCATTTGTCCCCCTCTGAAACATTTTTAGAAGTTTCTGGAGCCAGGGCTGCTTGTCAACAATCAGTTTGTGGGGTTCCGTGTGATTTCTTGAAAACAGACGCGACGGTGACATTGCAGAGACCATGGCAGCAAAATTTCCTGCACAAATCATGGAAAAAGTTACCCCTAGGGTCCTCCCACACCTCCCTTCTCCCCTCAGCTCTTGTTTCTGTGAGTTTAGTTGGAGAGAAAATTCAGGTTGAAAGAAATTGAGTATTTATTTTCTGTGAACTTCAATAAAGAAAGTGGCAGGTGTGGGTTTTTTTTTAAGGTCCTTTGGACAAGTCAGTTCTTAACTGTTTAAAGTTGTGCTTCTTGGCATAGGGCTGCTGGCACCTGTGGGGTGGAACTGTGAGTCCGTGCTGGGGAAGGCTAGGGGCTACCAGCAGGCTTTTAGTGAAGAGAACGCACTTCTCCTAGGACCCCCCTTCACCCACCAGGACATTTGAAAATGTTCATTTCTGAGTCTTTGCTTGAAGTCCTGTTTGTTTGGGTTTGTGGAATCTTTTTCCTTTCTGCAGTGTTCTCAGATGTCCTTGGTTTAGGCCAAGCCATCAACGGTAATCCACTCCAGCCCTGCTGAGGAATAGCCCACTTTGTTCATAGGCGCATAACATAACTTCAGCCCCCAGGGCTTCTGTCATGAAATGCAATCCCAGACGGCCTGAGATGTCTTGAGAGATAAGGGTGGCCCTAATCCTAGGGTCACCCTGGCCCTGGAAAGGCAGAGTTCATTTATACTTCATGACATCGTTATCAGCCAATGACCCCAAGCAGCCACAACCTGCCACATTTTCTACAGGGTCTGTGGTGTTAAGAAAATACCCTCTAGTGCTGTGTTATTTTAGGTTGAAACAAAAGTAGACATGAGTGGCTGGGGGGAACAGAGGGGACATTGTTCTCCCTGAGGTCAGGCGCTCAGAACTGGCCTGCAACTGGATTCCAACAAATGGAGACCAGAATGCCACCAAGTCCAGATTCCATAGTGAGTGCCAGGCAGGCTCACTTGGAGCCCAGAGAGGGCTTGGCCTAGGGTTCTGCCACACCCTCAGTCATTGGGAGTCTGGTTTACAAGAAACAGGCAGGAAGTGCTACCCTATATGTAGTGGGAGGATGACCGAGTCAGAGAATGCCACCTGCTCGTGAGGAGACCCCATGGGGTGGTGAGTAGGTGAGGGCGGGCTGACTTCATAGAGCACAGACAAGGATAGTTCAGAACTGGTCTTAGTCCTTGAAGGAATTGTTCTATTAAAGCTTCTGGCTGGCCTACAAAGCAGATGTTATTGTTTACCATTTTTTACAGAATAGGAAGCCGAGGCAGGGCATGGCAGAACTGGCAAAGTCAAGTCACCTTGCCGGCGGTTGAAAAAATCAGGATGTGTAGCCAGGCAGCATGCTTCCAGAACCACTCTTCTGCGCCCAATCCTCTTACTCTCGTATCCTCTCCATAGTTTCTTATGACCTGGGTGATACAGAGGATGGTCTTACCCTGCATGTTAACTACGGCCGAGCACATCATACCAGAAGCCTAGGTTCCAGAGCCACTGCCTGTGGGCCAGCCACACAGACCAGAAACATGTGTGATAGACTTTATAGTGAAAAATAATTTTCTGATGTGTTCCAACCCTCACACACTTTAGAATTTGTTTCTTACAGCAATGCATGTGACTCTAACTCCTGCTGAGGCCCCTGGCACTGGTGGTGAAAGCTAATGTTCTCTGCTTCTCTTCTACCATGTGTAACATACGTATTAACTGTGGCCAATGAAAATCCCATTTTCCCTATGAGAGCTGTTCTTATTAAAATAACCAACTGGCAGCAGAGGCTGAAGTTTGGGGAGTGGGAGAGCCCTGTTCTGAGCCCTGTGCTCCCGCTGACTCTGCATTCCACACGCTCTCACAGGCTCCTTTTCTGGAAGGGGATTGTCGAGCAGGCCAACACCAACACCTGCTTTCCGCGGGGTCCTGAAGCAGCAGAGATGGGGTGAAGGGCAAAGTGGCAGAGACCAAAGGGGCTGCTGGGCATCTTGGGAACATCCTCCTGGGCTCCCACAAAAGCCCAAAGGAAGCCCAGCCTAGAAAGTGCCAGAAAGTCCCCATTTCTCCCACCCTGGAAGCAAGCCCCATCGCGTGTTTCCAGAGGAAGCCAGGGTCACTTGAACTTGATGGATGTGACAAAGACGGTCTGTACACATGGAAACCGTGTGACAGAAACATGTGTGTGTCAAAGCTTTTGTGATCCATAAGGATGGGCGTTCATGTGTCCTGAACTAAGTGCTGTGTGCCTGTATGCAATGGTATATGCAACGGTAGCCTACAATGTACACCGTTTGACAACGTTTTTGTTTGTTTTGAGACAGGGTCTCGCTCTGTAGTCTAAGACGGCTGGCACTCATGAGCCTTTTGCCTTAGCCTCCCAAATGTTGGGACTGCATGCCTGCACCCCCACGCTCAGCACAATCCTTGATTTGTTTACTTATTTTTGAGGTTTAGTCTTGCTAGCTTGTTCAGGATTATCTCAGACTCCTGGATTCACTCATCCTGCCTTATTCTTCTGAGTAAATAGGATCATATGGTAGTTGCAGCTGGGTCAGCCCCACTAACTTGTTTCTTTTTTTTAATCTAGTAGTATCCCCTCGGAAACCATGTTGTAGCAATTCTTTTATAAAAGTTATTTATCTGATTTTTAATTGTGTGTGTATATGTGTGTGTGTATGTGTGTGTGTATGTTTGTGTATGTGTGTGTGTGTATGTGTGTGTGTGCGTGTGTGTATGCGTGTGAATGCAGGTGCCCATCAAGGCCTGAAAGGGGTATTGAATCCCCTGGAGCTAGCTAGAGTGACAGGTGGCTGTGAGCCACCAGACCTGCGTGCTTGGAGCTGAACTCTGATCCTCTGAAAGACCAGCAGACACTTTAAACTGATGAGCCCCTCTGTGCTGATTCCTGAAGACAAACTTCATCCTTTGTAACAGCTGCGACGCACTCCGCATGAAGGTGTGCCTCGCTTTGTTGAAGTCATTGCCTCTTGCTAATATGACCTGGAAGGAGAAGAAAGGAAAAGAAAGCCCCATGGCTTTCTAGAGCCTTCCACCTGAGCTGGGCTACCAGCCTCCAGCACTTGTTACTCCTTCACCATTTGGGGAGCCCCTGGGGTGCATGGTTTCCTCCTTGCAATTGCATTGGCTAGAGTGTTGGGCTCCCGCGGACCACCTAAACAGGCCTTGGATCCCTTTATAACTCAGCTTGTAAGTGGAGGACTCTTGATTTGGCTCACAGGACTCTTTAACACCCTGTCTAAACCCTGTTAAACCCGCATAATGAGGTTCCCCTTGCACTCCCAGCTGTGAATGCCAAGTGTTGGCTCAGGACACTCACCTGTTCCAAAGATTAGCTACTCTGGAGGCGATAGGGACAGAGCGAGGGACAGAAGGGCAGTTGGCAAGGAAGTCCTGGCCGGGATGGCTGTGTAGGTCTTCTTGGCTCCTTAGGCAAGAAGAGGCATCACCTGCCAGTTCAGGCTTGAGTGGCTTGGTATAGCCACTCACCTGGTGCTTCCATAGTGTCCCTGGCAAGAAGGGTAATCCAGGGCTGTCGGTGGCCCCTGAGGTGAAGGCATTTGTTCTAGGTGAGCCAGAGGGGGTTTCTTCAAAGAACCAAGAGACACAGGGTGGCTGTCTTACGAGTTTCTCTAAAGGTGACTTCAGTACACTGGTGCCTCTTTTGTACTTTCCTTTCCAGCTGCCTTGTAGGTGAGGTTTGGATGCATGCTTGGAGGTGTGGCTGGTTTCTGGAGACCAACTTTCCCTTCTCCCACAAAAAGGCCAGAGAAGCCAACTCTAGACCTCCTCCTTCCTGTTCTGGTCAACCAGGATACGCAAGACTTCTGTTCTGTGATTGAGTCACAGCAGCCCTTTCCCATCCATGATTGGTTAAGTGGCCACCTTGTGACAGAATAATCAATCTCTTGGTAATTGTTTTAGAGATGTTTTGACAGTATCCCCCAAAATGCAATCCTCAAACTCTCTGAGGGAATAACTGGGAAAGAAATAGACCTTTTCTTTTTAAACAAGGACAGAATGGCCTTTTGGAGCCATTTCACCAGAAGGGAAAAGTCTAGAGATACAAAGAAGACTGAGAAGGATGAAGGACAGGGCTGAAACCTGGTACCCTTGAGTATCTGGGTCCATTCATACCTGAAGACTTCACATTTATATAAATACATGAATTATCATTTTCACTGAAGTCTGTTTGCTTTGAGGCTGTCCATCATTTTTGACCCAGAGTCTAAATATGTCACTTAGCACAGATAGCATGCTCCTGATGATGACCTTCCAGGTTCAGGCAGACCTTCCTCTGTGTCTTAGTTTGTTTTTCTGTTGCTATGATAAACACCATGAAGCAACACATTTTGCTCGAGGGAAGGCTTTATTCTACCTCATAAATTCCAGGTCATAATTCGTCATTAAAGGAAGTCAGGGCAGGAACTCAAGCAGGAGCAGCAGCAGGAGCCATGGGAGGAAGTGGCTTCCGGCCTCACTCTTTGGTTTCTGCTCTCTGCTAGCTTTCTGCTACAGTCCAGGCTCACCTGCCTAAGAGTGGCGCTGCCCTCAGCGGCCTGAGCCCTCCCCAATCCTCCCACATCAATCACCACAGCCTATCTTATCAGGGCAATCCCCCAATTGAGACTCCCTCACTGACCCTGGGCTGTTTCAGGTTGACAGCTGAAGCTACCTAGGACCCTATCCTTCCTTAACTTGGCCTACCAATTTGCCTTTGATGCATCCTACAGGTACTTCATTGCTCAGCTTCTCTCTGCAAGCTGTCTCCCGCTCTTACCCAGTATTTAGCATTATGATCCCATTTTGTTCTTGGTTCTGGGAGAGCTGTTGATCACGAAGTAGATGTTCAGTGAAAAAGGGAGGGCTGGGCTGAATGAATGAGTGACTGAAGAGGAGGAGTGGAGCTTATCCATGGACACTCTTAATGACTAGTGGGTCATTAAAGAAACAAGAGAGGAAATGAACAGTTTCCTAGCGTCAAATGAAAAGGAGAAGCACAACTTTCTTGGAACCTTTGGGATGTAGCTAAAGGTGATGTTAAGAGGAAAGCCCAGAGCTGTGAATCCTCACATTAGAAAACCAGAAAGAAGGCAAGGTAAGTGAGCAAATAATGTGCCTCAGAGTCTCAGACAAACCAGGTGCCATCCCCCAGTGCAGCAAGGGACAGGACATAAAGACCAGGGCAGAAAATGGTGACGCAAAGACTGAAATAGGAATATATTGAATCAAAGAGTTGGCTCTTTTAAAAAATAAGATTGACAAATGCCAAGCCATTCCAGTCAAATGAAGGAAAAGACCCAAGTTAATAAAATTAGACATGAATAAAACCCAGATTCCAATAAAATTCAGAATGTTGCCAGGAAGCACTTGGATTCCACAGTGCTTTATTCCAAGCATCATATAATCCAAACACTGGAAAATATAGAAGAAGTAGGTAAGATCTAGAATACAAGTAACCTATCAAAACTAAAAGCTAAACCAAGGACACTGCCAATTTACATAAATAAGGAGCAACAAGACTGAAGCAATAATAAGAACTTCCCAACAACAACAACAAACAAGAACAGAATAGTTTCACTCCTACTATTTCAAGGAGATCTAACAATGCTCTTCAATGCTCCTCAAACTGTTCAATAAGCCAGAAAGGGAGAGAATGCTACCCAACTCAATCAATCAAGCCACAATCATCTGGTAAATAAATACGGTAACTTAAAAAGAAAACTGTAGACTGAGTTTGCTGGTCAAAGTAGAGACACATACATAAAGCATAGTAAGATACTTGGAAACCAGATTCAATGATGTATGAAAGATGATATAGCAGTACCAAGTTGATTTCATTCTAGGAATTCAAGTTTGGTTCAATATACACAAAACAACAATTTAATAGAGACCCCATAAATAGATATACAAATGGAAATCGTACGATCATCTCAGTAGACACAGAATGGAAGAAATATACCTCAACATGATAAAATCTGCACATGACAAATCTATTCCCAACATAATACTCAAATAAGAAAAACTAAAATTGCCACTAAAATCAGGAACAAGATGATGGTGCCCCCTTCCCTCACTGTTCTTGTTTATTGTAGGGCTGGAAGTATTAATAAGACCAACAAGACTAGGAAAGGAAAGGATAGCAGGAGAAAAGGAAGAGGTCAAATCATCCCTGTTTACAGATGGCATGATCCTACACTTAAAAGACCCTAAAGATTCTACCAAAACCAAACCAGGGCAAAATAACAACAAAAGAAAGTCCTTGGTTTCTACCGGCGCTTTCAGAGAGACACACAGTTCACCTTCAGGTGAATGGGAAGATGCTTGGGTTTGCAAAGTGTGTGTGGTATGTGATGACCTGAGTCTGATGCCTAGCACCCATGTGAAAACCAGGCAGAGCACTAGAATCCCAGCACCAGAGAGGCAGAAACAGGAGCATCTCTGGGGCTTGTGGCTCTAGTCGTCGAATCTAGTTGAAACATTGTGCTCCAGGACCAGGGACAGACCCTGCCTCAAAGAATAAGATAGAAAGACAACACACAGACGCACTGAAAGAAAAGAAATAATTGGCTGCTGGGGGCTGGATATTGACCTTGAGGCACGTGGGAAGAAACTTTAGTCACAGATAGCCATAGACATCTTCTATTTCTTGATTGGGATTATGGTTCTACAATTGCCTGTGTTTGTCAAAACTTATGAAACTGTACATTACGAAGGGGGTGAAGCACACTGTGGATTTTACTTGGTAAGTTAAGTGGTTCTGCCTCAAGCATCTTCTTTGTTCAGGGTTTGAGCCCAAGATCTCTTTTTGCTTTCTCAAAACAGAGACCCAGTGGGGAGGCAGTATTGAGTCTCTTAATACCAAACAGAGCCTCTCTCGGTCCTTCTCAGATGTACTCATGGAGACTGGGCAGGAATGTCTGCCTTCCTTTGTGATCCAATGTTGGAAATACTGTGTATCTAACTCCCCCAAATCATCTCTGGACTACCTGGGATACTGGTACCATGTTGGGGGAAATGCTCTTCTCAGATGAGGGTCCCCATCCAACCCTCCACTCCTCACATTTAATCGACATCACTCCCAGGTGACCAAATTCTCCAGTCTCTTGTGTGCCCATAGTCCTTGATAGTCCCCAGGCAGCTGGCACACCTGACTTTGAAGCTTGAGGGACATTTGGGCTTTATCGAGGCCAAGTTCTTGGGACCATGTCCCTTTTGCTTGAATGGGCCCTGAAGCGATGAACCTCTCCATTATGTCTGTGTCCCACCACTCCCCTCTGTCTGCCCTCTACACCAACCTTACAGTCTCAGGAGGGATCCCACTGGGTCCACCAATCGGCCTTGAGAAACACAGTGGAGGAAAACGGTGCCACCTTGCACTAAGAGTGAGTGTCTCTGTATCTACTGGGGCAACCCTGGAGTTGTGCGTCCTCTGTAGCCGTGGCAGGGCCATTTGTTAACCGAGAGTCCCCTTTTGTGGTATCAAGGCGATCTGGTGTGGCAAGCTCAACTCTCCAGCTTTACCAACTGATCTACATAAGCAACTTAGTCTCTTCACAGCTGGACAGGATGTCCACCACCTCCGCTCAAAACCTGGTGCTTTGAATTCCATAATAGGGTTACCAAGCTTGTGTAGCTTTCCTCAGGGGAGTTTCCCAAACACTTAAACCACCCCCCATTCTCTCCTAATGGGAGATTCAATCTCATGCTGCTCTTACCTCCCATGGGAAACGAGGTCATCAGGAAGGACCTAAGGGCTTAGTCCCATCTTGGGGACAGCAGTCTAGGATCACATGTACCACTTGTTTTTTGCCTAAGTCTGATGCTTAGCACAGGACCAGTCTTCTAGTATAATACCTCCAGAGCCATCCTTTCTGAATTGATGTCTCTCTGTCCCGAATTCCAGCTGTTCAAATGGATAGGAAGTCTTAAAAGACTGGCTCTCAGTGTGGTTTTGTTCCCCAAGCGGATGTGGGCCAAGGCTAGAAATGATGCTTAATAGCCTACATCGCATAGGGCTGTGCGCGTGCGCACGCACGCACACACATACACACACACACACACAGATTGTCTGTCACCCAATGGCAGTGATGGCAGCAGGAGAGCTCCATTTGCATAGGCTGCACCTTCTTTATCCTGTCTGCTTTCACATGCTTCCATGCAGTGGGACCAGAGGAAGCCCAAGAAGGTCATGAATGGACTGACGGACATCTGGCTACCTGAGCTCTGTGTGAATGGCAGCTAATGAACAAGCCTGCCTTGGTGGCTCTGTAGAAGATATTGTTCAAAGGAACCAATTACAGAGGATTTTTTTTATGTCAACTTTAGCCAGGTAGCCCAAGGGCTCGCTGAACTTACAAGTACAGTTTAGAAAGACACAAGGTTTCTGGGAGTTCCAGGAGGCTCCCAAGGTGAGAAGCTCTGAAGTTTCAGGGATGAACCCTTGTCTGAAGCTGGTGGGCAGCTCGTGTGGGCACGTTTTGCTGGCCTTGCCTCGGTATAAAGGCCCAGAGAGCCCTGGTTGAAGAGGGCCAGAGTCTGAACAGGCTATACTGGAACAGGGTACCCCAAAGTTATGATTCTCAGCATGAGCTCCTCTAGGATGCTCTGGCTCAAGCTGGATTACCCTGACTCCCGGTTGCTAATGGACTCACTGCTCTCTTGCCTGGAGTTTGGAGCGGGGGAAATATTCCCTCCTTCCCTCCCTCAGCAATGTATGCTGTGACACACTGAGGAAGCAGAAAGGCCCAAGCAGGAGTTTGCCTGCATCTTCATAGATTCTTATCTCTCCTTCCCTGACCTTCCCTTCCAAAGGGATGCCAGGAAGGACACTTTCTCTAGGGAAGCGCCTACCATTGCTTCCCGGAGCTGCTGTCTCTTTGGTTGGCTCTGATTCTGGGCTTTTCTTGTAGAGTCACCCATCCACCCTCTTTGGTTCTGTTCTGCCATCTGGTGCCATGTGACGCTAACTTAAACCCTTTTGCTTAGCAAACTGTCTTCTTTCTACGCAGGCTGACTAAGGCTGGGGCCGCAGCACTATGGGTTGCTAACCCAGCGCAAAACTGGCGACTTCTAGAATTTCCTCTTTCAGAGTCGTGGCACCTGAATGTCTTCACTATGTTTTTACCTGCTCAACTGAATCATCTGTGAATTTGATTTGTATTTATCGAGAGTCTGCAGGACACACAGCCCTATTCCACAGAGGGCAGAACTGTGAGGAAAATGGGCGACAGCCCTTCCTACCTAAAGCTCACATTCCAGTGATGACCATCTACAGCAGTGCTTGTCAGATCAGCGAGAAATACACTGACATGAAGAGGGGGAGCAGGGCTGGCTGCAGAATGACTAATAAGTACCCCGCCACTGAAAAGGGCAGAGATCTTTGAACTAAATCTTCCCCAAAAGCCCTGTCTTCTAAACAGCTGTGGGGGGAGCAACTCTGCGGCAGACAGAGGAAACAAGGGCTTGAGGTAGGTAGAGTGGTCCAGGGAGTCACTGATGAAGTACAGAGTCAGTGGAGGATCCAGAGGTGAGAGGTGGGAGAGGAAACATCGTTCCACGTTAATGTTAACTCCGAAGGTCCAGGAAATGAATACATAAATAAACCTAGCAAACAACACTCACGGGAAGTCTCCCAGCCCTGAGGGAGCTGTGTCTTTGCCCCGGAGGCAGGCCTTGGGACAAGTCTGTGTGTCTTCTTCCAGTCACTCTTGGTCTGTGTAAGCATTTCCATTGAAGGAAGTCAGGACAGGCTGGGCCCTCTCACACTGATTGCTAATTAAGAAAATGCCCACGATAGGTGGTTTCCTGAACCCTTTAGGCATCTCTCTGCAAAGAGATGACTGCGTCAATCCGGTAGATACGAAGGGGGGAAAATACCCGTATTGAATTCACAGTGGAGCGTATCCAAAGCACATGGCCCCAGAACTACCAGAACTACAGTTGTTGGGCTCAAAGGGGATGTGCATTCTCGTCTGGATAGTTCTTGACAGTTTACCTAGGCTGAGATCACACTAACACATTTTCCTTACTAGTCTCCCAAGGCTCCCATCTCCAGAAATATTTACACCATTGTGCTTCAATGAATGCTCTTCTCTCTCGTTTTCACACGGGTGTACATACCCCACTTATTTCACCCAGGTAGTGGGTAGAGCATGAGACTCCTACTCTCAGGGTTGTGGGATCAAATGTAGCATGAATTCTAATTGGGCTTAATAATAAAAACCTAGAGTCAGATATTGGGGTAAATGCTGAAAGATCAGAGAAGTAAAGGAGCCAGCCACTAGAGAGACTTTTTACCTCTACCAAATCCTCAGACCGAAGAGGGCAAGATCCTGTCTCTATGAACCCTCAGGCTGAACGTCTTGAGCTCCTGTCTCCTCCCACCTTATATTCCTCTCTCCATCCAACCATATCTCTTCCTGTCTCCACCTCCCTGCTGGGATTAAAGGCTTGTGACTCCCAGGTACTGGTATTAACGGTGTAAACCACCACTTCCTGGCTGTTTCTCTTTTAGACTAGATCTGTCTAGTGTAGCCCAGGGTGGACTTGAACTCACAGAGATCCACCTGCCTCTGCCTCCCAAGTGCTGGGATTAAAGGTGTATGCCACCACTGCCTGACCTCTAAAGTTAACCAGTGGCTTAGCTCCACACTCTGATCTTCAGGCAAGCTTCATTTGTTAGATCACAAACAAAATATCACCACGGTGACTTACAATTTGTTCATTCTCCATGGAGTTGAACATCTTTGATACATCTAGAAAGTTTATGTTTCTTGTGCTGCAAACTTTTGGGTTGTGGGGCTGATGAGAAGAGAGGTCTATTAAAAGACATCTGATGTCCAAAGCACAGCTATGGGGAACCTTCTGGAACGGGGCAAGAATCTGAGAGTTAGTGTATATTGGTATTTCAAACCATGGGAACAAACGAGCTTGCCCGTGAGGGCTGACAGAACCGAGAAACACGCCACTTTCTAGGACCTAATGAAAAGTGGGGTGAGGGCTGGGGAGTGTGTGGGACTACAAGAAGTAACTGGAAGAGAGGTGACAGAGGGAGGGCAGAAGCCAAGAGAAAGGACACAGGAAGAAGCCTGGCTGCCTGAGAACCAGTGTGGAGAAGGGACCAGTGCCCACGATGGCCCAGGGCTCACTGGTGGGTTTGGCTGAGAAGTTTCTGTGAAATGGCATGAAGCCAGGTTAGATTTAGCCAAGGAAGCAGAGCTGGCCACTGAGAGATGACACTTGCTATGCACTTCTCCCAAATGGGAATGAGAAGAATTAGACCTGGTTGGAGCAAGAAGGAAGAGTTAATTGAGTGTGTTTCAAGGTGGGAGTTGCAGAGTGTGTGAGGGAGTGAGTGTGTGTGGTGAGAAAGCATAACAATGTGTGGCTGACCTGCGTGAAGGGTGGGGTTGGGGAGAGAGTGAAGCCAGGTCAAGAGAAGGGTGATTCTTGCTGAGAAGAGGACCATGTCTTGCATTATATCCAGAAGGAGGAAGGAAGGCGGGGCTTGGATATTGTGGGTCGTATGGTTTAAGAGGGGAATGTATAGGTCTGGAGCCTCCATTTTCTCAAAAGGCAAGGCAGAGGGGAAGTGGTGCCCAATGTTCTAAGCCGGGAGAAGGCATAAAACAGGCTTCCTCGGGAACAGGACTTTCCCCAGGGACGCCTGATGGCAGAGTCCTAGGAGGTTTCATGTGGCTGAAACTGGGCCTCACGCACATAGTTTTTCCCAGGGAACTTAATCAGGCCACCGAGTGGGGTGGCAGGGAATAGTTAATTCTCAGATGTGGGTTGATACTGTTTAAGGAGTTATTCACATCCGAGATGATGAAAAGCCACTCCCGCTTGGCTCTTCTGCAAATAGAGTTGGAGAAGTGTCCAAACTGGAAACCTGCCTCGCTGGGTCATGCAGATTGGGTCTGAGGGCGTTGATTTGTCCCCTCATCCATCTTATCCCAGACTCCCCTGCTCCTGCCTGTCAGGACAAACCACTGATCCCCGCCTTGCTCAGCTTCCTGCCTCTGGGCAGCATGGGGCCTGAGCACAGCTGGCAGCAAGTGCTTTTAATAAGTGTCAAGTTCCTATGTTCCTCTCTGGCCTCCGTCGTGGTGCCTGGACTCAGTAGACCTTCAGTTCCCACTGAGCATGAGGCAGGGTTTCCCACAAAGCACACACTTGTCCCAGGATGGGGTATGTCCTGACACTGTGGGGGTCATGTACATTAGAGTGTCAAGTTGCTACAACTACCTTGCCTTGATCCAGGACCCTTGTCTGGAAAATTCTACCCAAGGAGAGGTTTGAGTGAAAGCTTGCCACAGATGTCATGTCCTATTTAAGCTTTGGCAGATGCAAAGCTTCCTAATTCTATAGGAACTACCTTCTCCTTTCTAAAGTGAATGTGATCACATCTGCCCTAAACAGGTATCATGAAAAAAAAATATTGTAGGGATGAAATTCAAATGAAAGAATGGATAAAAATTGCACTTCTATCGAGGGTATTTTTTTATTAGTCATGTTCCTTGTTGCTATGACCAAATAATCAGCAGGCCACCAAATTTAAGTGGCCCATGGATTACGGAGGGATTCATTTTACCATGGCAGAGAAGGCATGTGTGAAGAGCGGAGGGGGCTGGTCATGTTGCACCTGCAGTTAGGAAGCAGAATGTCAATAGGAAGTAGGGATAGACAAGAAAAACCTCAAGTCCCACCCCCAGTGACTCACTTCCTCCACCGAGGATCCCCCTCCTAAAGGTTTCACAGTTTTCCAAAAAATAGTGCCACCAACTAAGGACCACACATTCAAACACATGAGACTATGGGAAGGGACATCATCGTACAAACCACAACAAAATCTTTCCATCCCTGCTGTCTACCGATCATACAGTCTGTCCCTCAGCCAGGACCCTCAGAGATGTTCAATAAACATCTGAAGATCCGGCAAATGGGGAGAATAAACATACGCATGGCAAACCTACCTGTGTAACACTAGCTATCTTGAAGCAGGGTTTGCATAGCTTTTATTCCTCTCTGTGATAAATGGTTCTGTCCCATTTTATGAAGACAAAGCAGCTACTTGGTGAGCCTCTGAGCTGTGTTTCTGTGTCAGCATCTCCTGACAAAAGCAACCGAGGAAGGACAAGATTATTTTGTGTCATAGTTCAAGGTCAGAGTCAGTCATTGTATGGGAAGTTACCATCAGGAGCTTGGAAAAATTGGTCATCCACATCCATCACCAGTCAAGACACACAGTGATGAAGGCCCTGCTCAGGTTGCATTCTCCATTTTATACAGTTCAGCATCTCATCCTCGGGAATGGTGTCACAATGTAGTGAGCAGGTCTTCCCAACTCACTTAACCTAATAAAGATAATACCCTCCAGATATGCCCAACGACTCCTCTCCCAGGCCATTCTAGACCTTATCAAGTAGATAATTGAGATTAACAGTCATAATACCATGCCTTGTCAATATGGCACCCAAACACATGACTTTAAATGGTGACATTTTGCCTCTTGTCCACAAGAGGCATTTGCCTTGTTTGTTTGTGGGTTTGTTTTTAACCAATAATTTAAAAGTCTAAAGTCCAAGTCCCTTCTGAGACTTGAGGCAATCGCTTAGTTTTGAGCTCCTAGAAAATCAATAACAAGCTGTTACACAGAGAAACCCTGTCTTGAAAAACAAAACAAAACAAAACAAAAAAAATCTCGAATAACCAAAAAAATCAGGAACAAATTCCCTACTTCCAGTGCATAATAGCACACATTTAAACGTTCCTGTTCTCCAAGGGGAGAATGGGCGCATAGCAATACTGAAACCCAGAAAGAAACTTCCATGTCCAACATCTGGGGCTCATAATTTAACCACCTGCAGCCTAGTGATTTTGGGTAGCCTCACTCCTCCACCTCTGCCACCTGTAGCGTAATTTGTCTCTTAGGTGGACTCCATTCTGTGCCTTCAGCTTTTCTCAGTGGATGTCCTATGGTCCCAGCATCTCCAGAGTCCTACTGTTTCTATGGCAACTCAGGCTTTTCCCTCACAGCTTTGCAGAGCTTTGTCAGCTACTGATAAGAGGTGAATGACAGCTGAGGGAGCAGGCTCCTAGACTCATGTCCTCAGCCTTCTCTCCTGTTCTGGAGAGTAGGCAATAGGCTGGCCTATTTGTGTTCTACCTTGTAAGTAGTGGGTTTGATATTTGAACTTTGATGGTTCTACTTCCAGCAGCTATGACATGACCATGATACTGTGACAGTAAAAGTATCAACATTAAAATGTGTCGTGACTATCCTGTGCTAAAATCGGGTCATGTCTTGGGGCTGGAAGAGTATTATTCCAGGGAATCAGGGGCAGGCTCATGAAACATTACTAAGCAGAAACTGGGTAAATAAATGTTGGCTTTTTGTTCTGGAGCTTGAGTTCTGTGTGAGTGACTGGTTGCCAGCATGACAGTGTCTAGTTCAACCATTCCATGGGTTGGGTTAAACAGAATAACTCACAGGAATGGCCTCCCGGCAGCCTCCTGGAATTGGACTTGGGTAGGGCTGGCTGACTTCCGTCTGATTTTCTTCTATATCTTCTTTGAATGTGAGGTCCAATGTGGTAACACCAGCAGTGGCCTCTCTTGTCCTGAATCTTGATTCGCTGGATCCATATGCTGCCCACCAGGTGCCCAGCAGACAAGCTGAGCACCCCACTGAGATCCCTCTCCAAGCTTAGAACACAGGCCGTCTTGGGCTTGGCGGTTGCAGTCTGCAACCTGTTGCCTACTCTCCAGAACAGTAGCGAAGGCAGAGAACATGAGTCTAGGAGCCCCCTCAGCTGTCCTCTATGTCTTAGTCAGTAGAAGGTGTCATGTGAGAGTGGGGGGCTTGTCTAGGGGATCCCAGGAAGCTGCCACTTGGACTTGGGGCTGTAACCGCTTGGGAATGGGAGTGACAGTCCCACTCAAGGCCCTCTCAGGGACTCCGCTGACTGCTGCCTCCTCGGTCTAATAAATTAAATCTGTTGTATCATTGCTGTTATAGTCCCGAGACAGGCACTTCCAAGGCAGATTAGAAAGGAACTTAAGGGGATTAAAAGCTTCTCTTAGTGAAAAACAATGTTTCAGATGGGAAATCCATTTACCAATATGAATTCCAGCAGAAAAGCATGCTTTCTTTAATGCATTGCTACTGCTCAGAGAAATGGGGCTTTCCCCCATGCTGCCCGCCCTCTGTTTTGCATAAGTTATAATGTGGATTCTGTTGAGCGTGGCAAGCCTTTCAAGGAGATTGATGGCTTCCATAAAGTTGCGCAAAAACATTTCTCCTTTGTTCACGAGGGAAAAGAAAAGTGTCTAACGGATTTGGAGTGTTAAGAGAGTGCCAGTTTGCACTGTAAACCAGAAGTCGAGGCCTAAACACCAGACACCAGAGGAAACGGATTAATCGAGCATGGAAGCAGCCATGCTCTCTGTTATCTGCATGTGACTTATCTGCCGTAAGTTTAACGAAAAGAAAAAAGGAAAAGAGAAGAAAAAAAAAAAGAAAGAATCTCCATGTTTCAGCTTCTTGCCTCCTCCTCTTTCTATGCTCCTGAGAACTGAAAGTCATTTTAATAACTTTGACCAATATAATTTGGACGGCAGTTCTGCTGCCACAGCTAAAAGAAATATCAGAAGGCAAACCAAAAGATATATAATTAATTTCCCCCAGTGTCCTCCAGCTGGGATTCTCTAGTCCATTAGAAATTTGACTCACAGAGAAAACAGGGGACAGGTCCCCAAAGCCTACATTCAACTCCTCCAGGTGCTGAATGCCTCAAGAAAGGGTACATTAACTCCAGCCTCCTTGTCCAGTCAGCAACAGGCCTGGAACTGTCCCTCCAGGAACCTGGTGGCCTGCTGGGGCCAGCCAGTGAGTGAGTACTGATCTCTTCTGAGTGGTTCTCAGGAATGCCTGGGTGCTGGGGGAGGGGGGTGGCGGGAGCTCGTGTGACCCAGGAGCTCTTTGTGCTCCCTGGATGTGGTACTTGTGAGCATGGATTCGTCCCCCTTTCTCCTTCACTGAGAAAGCCCAGAGCCCTGCAGAGAGCTCCTGGTGACCATCATGACCAACTCAGACTTTCTCAAGTTGGAGAAGGGTCCAGGCAAGGAGCCCTTGTGGGACCTATGACAACGGGGCAGAATTATGCCTAAATGACAAGGATTCAAGTCCCTTCCTTTCTCCCTCCCTTTCTTCCCCTTCTAGCTCCTCTCCCCCCTTCTCCCTTGACTGAGGGGGCCTGAACCCCAGTTCTTCCATGTTTCCAGGACTCTTTAGCAAATCTCTCCATGGGACATCTTTAGGAGCTGAGCATCTGCTCTCATCGACGCTCTGTCCTCCTAGCCTTGGACAAAGGGCCCGGCTTGAACCTTCTCTGTTGTCTGCACCGTGGGACTGCCGCATGACATAGGAGGATTTTGCCTTCAAAGGAGAAGCTGGCCATCTGCAGTTAACGTCCCCGGCTTTCAGCCCTGATAAAGGACAGTGTTTGCCAAATTATGGGTGCTAATTCCACAGGCACACTTTATGTGGAATACCCCATTAGAATCACTCTGTGTAACTCTGGGAGCTAGGTGCTGTTAAGGTCCTACTTTACAGGGGAGATAGTGAGGCCCAGAGAAGTCAAGTAGCTTGGCCAAGGTCAATCAGCTAGCAAGTGAAAAGACAGGAGCCCAGGAGACAGAGAGAGAGAGAGAGAGAGAGAGAGAGAGAGAGAGAGAGAGAGAGAGAGAGAGAGAGAAGAAAGGAAGAAAGGAAGGAAGAACAAAGAAAGAAACAAAGAAAGAAAGAAAAAGAAGATTTTGGGTTGAAAATGCTGGCCAGTGGCTGAGAAAGCCAGTTTTCTACATGCATACAGATGCAGGTGTAAGTAGTGGGCTGAAAAATTTATACTTGTGTGAGAATCTCCTGCCTGTGCTCTCTGGCACCCATCTTCCTCCCCGGGCTACCATACAGTCAGTATCCTTCTCTAAAGCCTGGTGCTAAAATGTTGCTCAATTTTAATTACACTCTCAGCCCTTGCTGTCAGCTGCCCTTCTGAAATTGTTTTAATTGAAGTTCCATGAATCCTGGTGAGTTCAGATGGAGTTCATCTCTAAGCCCATCCTGATTTCATTAAAGATTTGATCTTTCTTTTTTCACCAATAAAACATTTATTATCGCTATCTGTTCCGTAACCGTTTTCTCTCTCCAAAGAGGAGGGGGGAACCTACCCCATCTTCATGCCAATAAAAAGCAAGAATCAACTGTTGGTTTTGCTGGCATGCAATAGCAGTGACTTGTTAAAATAATAATTAACTTATGTTCCTTTTAAATGAAGGCAGCCCTCATTCAAGAGGACATTCAAGCCTGCAGGTGACTATTTCTGTACCAGCACATAGCGATTAAGAAGAATGGCTTGCTAAATATTAATAATGTGTACATTATCAATTCAATTAATAATAAAGTATATATGAATTATGTGGGGTGGGTGTGTTTGTGCACCTGTGAATGTGTGCGTGTGTATATGAGTACATGTGTTTGTGTTTGCATGTTTACATGTTTGTGTGTACATGATATGTTTGAGCACATGTGCATGCATGTGATTGTATGCATGTATAGATATGTTTGAGTATATCTGTGTATATGAATGTATGCATGTGTGTTCTTGTGTACATGAGAACATGTGTACATGTGTGTATATTTGGGTTGTGTGTGTGCATGTGAATGTATCCATATGTGCATATGTGTACATGTGTGCGTGTCTAGGCCTGTACTTATTTGCAATGCCAAGGTGGCAAAATAGCTAATGCAGGGATGGCTCTTGAACACCCACCCTCCCCATGGGAACAAAGTTATAGAAGAACCAAAGAAAGCAAAAATAATAGCTCACCTAAAGTAGCTAGTTGAGCCCTGACTGTTACTTACACAAAGTGGCCCTTGACCAGTCTTGGCTTTACACTCTGGGAATGGGCTGTCCTCTTTTGTGTCCATCTTCTGCAAGTTCTCAGTCAGCCCACTGACTCCCTCCTGCTCCATGGGTCTGAGTCACATGTGTGATGTTTTTGTTAAGATCTCAGCAGCTGCTCCTTCTAGATCTGTGTTTCATGTATGTAATGTACTTAAAATGCACTAAATGACAGTTTATAATATCATTATCTACAGTTAAATATATTAGAACTTCAAAAATGTAAAGAAAGTGTAGCCATATGTGGAAATGGCCTATCCCATGCCCTTTTAACCTTCTCTCTCGAAGTTTCAACAGGACCAGACAGGCAACATATAAAAATCGTAGGTCTACACAAATCACCCTGTTATTTTAGTCCACGGTTGTCATGAAAGGAGGCCAGTTATTTAGACAGTAAATAACAATCGAGGACTAATTTATTTTACTTTTCCCTTCGTTTTCTTTCGGTACCGGGTTCCAATGTGTTCTTTATTACACGGTTTGATAATTCAAGGATGGCTCAGTCAAGCCCTACTGCCCTGCCGCTGCCTCCCCAGCCCCCAATAACATGGGAGTTGATTTAAAACTTCACTCTGAACAGCCCCGGGGTCATTAGGAACAGTGTGGATGGAGTATGGATTAGGTTTAAAAGTAATAAAAAAGTAGACCTGTTGGTTAGGTGAAAAATTCGCTATCAGATTCCTGAGCACAGCGTTCCTTTTCATGTGCAAACGGCACTAAATGAGGCATTTAATTCAACAAATCCAAAGTTCTGATCCGCCAGAAATCGAGGCTGGGTTAGTTCAATTTGTTACAAACGATCCCGGCATGATCAAAGTCCCAAGCGCTGAGTTCAGCATGCTGCTTAAATTAGTCTAACACCAAAGTCTTCGGCTGGGAGACAGTATTTGGAGTGTCTTACCAGAGGAGAAATTCTTTCTCACACATGGTTCTAATATCGCGGCATGCCAGCTTTCCTTTTTAATGGGCTGACAAGGAGGCGCAGCGCTAACTTTCTGACTCCAGAAAGTTCTTGTGCTGTCACCCGCAAACCAGCTAGGATAATTTTTCCTCGGCTTCCTTATTAAAGCCTGAATGAAGGGATTGTGCAGCTTTCTTAATGTCACTTGGTCTGTTTGCCATAAATTCAGGCGCTCACGATGAAAGCCGCACTTACGTTTCTCTGGGAAATGGAATCAAGGAGCGTGCACCCCAGTTCACAATAAATAACTAAGCGGGAGTTATTAAGGGAATTTCATATTGCCGCCTTATTACAGCGGCAGTTTAGATAATGGCTTCTGAAAAAAACACATCTCCATCTTCCTCAGCCAGCGTGTGGGGGTAGACAGACAGGGCCATTCCCTGGTGCTGAGGTGGACAGGCAAAGCCAGCTGGGGTGAGAATGGAAAAGGTGGTATTTGAGAAAATAATATAATATTTACATTTTTGCATGTTGTTTGCCTTTTTAGCTCAGCAGGGAGACTCAAAGGCCTCCTGGCCAACGTGACACCCACCGCTGCAGGCTTCCTGCCTGCGATTGTTTGTTTTTTTGTAGGAGAGAGACTTAGGGTTGTTTAGACTATAAGCCTAATTTTAGAGGATTATAATTATGTTGCTTCTAAACCACATATTTTCCAGAATTCACTGCCCCATGAAAATAACTCACATGTGTGTCCAGTCTGGCTGGCAGCCAGCTGGATGCCCAGAGCCTCAGCTCTCTGAACTATTGTGGGGCACTCCCAGAGATGGGGACAGGAGCAAGTCTTGATTGTCAGGAAGCAGGAGAGCTGGCTTTGGGCCCCTCTCTGCCTGTTGCTGGGTTTGGGGCAGGTGATATGAGTTCTGGGCAGCATTTTAAAGAGTGTATTTTCTATGTAATGGTGAACCTAGGAAACATCTTGCAGGCCACTAAGAATTAGAAAGTCTAGGCAATTCTGCAGTTCCCTCCCTCTCTTTCAGAATTTAACCTGCACAAGGATTCATCTATGCTCTTTTTTACCCAGAGAATCCTACCCACCCATGGCTGGGGAGACGGTTCCGTTGGTAAAGTGTCTGCCCCGTAGGCATGAGGACCTGAATTTGGATCCCAGTACCCCAGCAACCATGCAAAAGCTAAGCATGGAGGTGAACATCTAACCCCAGTACTGGAGGGTAGAGGCAGGCAAATTCTAGGGGCTCACTGTCTTCCTTGCCAGCATCCTAGGGAGCTCAAAGTTTAGTGAGAGGTTCTGTCTCAAAAATGAATGTGGAAAGATGAAGACACTTGTCCACCTCTGGCCTCCAAACACAAGTGTGAATATATACAGGAACATGTATGTATATCATACATGCACACACATACCAAACATTAAATAGATAAAGAGTCTTCAGGTCTCTGATTTGTGGGCACAGTTCCTTTATGGTAGAAATCAATAGTGTGGGTCCATAGGACAGTTTCTAATGACATAGTCTCACAATTGTCTTCATTCACTCAAGACGACTCTGTGACACCGGGACATTGTCATCTGATGAACCCTCAGCTCAGTGCCATCTGCACCCGAGATGCTCAATGATGATCAGAGAACACGCTGGATTGCAGTGTTCTAATTAACATTCAAACGAACAAGAATGGGTGATCTTGTCAAAAATGCGGGGTCCAGCCCACTTGGTCTGGAGTGGGATCTGAGATCCTGGTATCTGTCTGCCCCCATGTGCCGTTGGTCCTGCAGTGTGGCTACCAAGGACTTGCAAAGTTCATCTGTCCCCATCAGAAACCTGCCAAACACCATTTACCTTTTCCTAGCTTAGCCACTTCCCTAAGTCGAGCCTTGTCTATAAAATAGTCCCAGTGTGTTTTAGAAACCCTGCGATTCAAAATATATGGCCATTTCTCTGACACTGTTGTTTAGTCAGCCCTGAAAGTGGTGCATGGGCCGTGACTGCCACTTCTCAGGGTCCTGCGGACATCAGAAAAGAGCGCAGGGAGCCTGGCTCAACACTGTTGATGTAGTCAGGGCATCTAGGGAGGTAGCAAAGTGTGCATTCATAGTATGAGCATTGCCCTTACACACTTTCTGAGCCTGGACATGAGTGGCCAGGTGATAGAACATTCCATTTGTTCTGAGCTCAGTTTCTGCAGATGTAGTGAGTCAGGGGCAAACATGGACAGAGCTGGCTCAGAGACAAGAAAATGACATAAATATAGAAAGAACCCTCATGAGTCAACAATAAAAAGTATAAATAAAACAATTTTTAAATGGGCAAGATATTTTAACAGATGCCACACCAAAAAGATGTCCAGGTGGCAGCAGAGCATATGGGAAGCCAGTCAGCACCATTTGTCAGCACCAAGCTGCAAGTTGAGAGAACAGTGAGATGCCACTACACATCTATTTGAATGAATAAAATCCAAAGTCTGGGGATACTGCTGGCTGAATGTGCAGCCTCCGGAGCTCTCATCCGTTGTTACTGGGAAACAAAACAGAAAATCACTTTGGAAGGTGGTTTGAGGGCTCACAAAGCTAAGCATGGTCTTACTGTATGATCTAACAATTGAACCTCTAGATATTTACTTAACCAAATGGAAAACATGTAAATAAAATTCTGCACATTAGTATTTATAGTGCCTTTTCAACAACCAACCCGAAGTGGAAGCAACCAGTGTTCGCCAGTAGGTGAATCAGGAGACAAATGGTGGATATCTGTAAAATAGAATATTACTAATCATTTTTAAAGAAATGGGCTATCAAAAAAAATCGATCAATCGTGATGTATTGTTGGGTGAATGAAGCCAATCTGAGTTCATTTCAATTATGCTCCATTCGGAGATCTACAACCCTTGTACTTTTGGTTTGAATGAGTGAGTTTCTCATGTGTGTGTCAAGACAAAGTGAAAGACAGATAGAAACAGAAGATAGTGAAGAAAACATCACTAGACTTAGCACCTACAACATCTGGTTGCCCAATGGGGAGAGAAAGCAAAAGCAGCAGCATCAAATGAGGCACTTAGACGATCCAGCAGAAATGACAGAGGCAGCCCTGCTAATGAGACCACCACGCTGAAGTGCCTGACTGAGGGATTTCCAGACAGAGGACACTGGTCGCTCCATGTGTCGCTCCCCTCCAGCCCTTCCCCCAGTGCTGTGTTGTAGGTGACACAAAAGAGCCTGTGCCAGGCTTACCCATCTGCGACATGGATTCACAGTACTTCCTACGCCATGGACTGTGGAAAGGGCTGAACGATGGAGTCTCGTTCTTCCTCCCCGGTCTATCTGCCTTCTCGACCATGCTCCCCATTTGAAGAGCTGCTCCCTTTTGCCAGTCCTACCCAGGGCTGGACATTGTTCTCACTTCCTCTCCACATACTGTCTGTACCTAGCTGGGGCTTTCAGGATGAGGACAGGCCACCAGAGGATATGGGCCAATACCAGCTGTGCTCAGGGTGTCTGGGGAAAGACAGGGGTATGCTTTCTCTAGGACAGCAGGTTTCTGGGTACTTGCCAGCAGGGGCTGCCTGGGACAGGTGCAAAGGCTGTTTCCCAGGGCCAGTAACGGAGGCGAGTGCCTCCATTCCCTCCCGCGTGTCTCTGTGCTGTTCAAAATTTGCTAACTTTGCTCTTGTCTGCTTGACACAAGCTCAAGGCCTCTTACCCCAGCTCTGTCCATCTTTCTTGTCCTCCCAGAGAAGCTGCTGCCCTAGGATAATCTCTGTGGGATTCTGAGGACTGAACTGGGAATAGTTCTTGAGTGCCCCGTACGAGGCAGGGCCAATAGAACCTGGAGTACAGCATCGTAGCAGAAATAAGAAGAGAGAAACTGTCTCAAGAGAAGGTGGGAGGAGAGAGTTAACTGCTGAAAACTGTTCTCTAACTGCCATGCCCAGGCTGTGGCACATGCATGTTCAGTTTTATAGTCTCTCCCTATCTCTGTGCGTCTATGTGTCTGTCTGTCTCTTACACACACACTGAAGAAAGGAAGAAAGAGAAAGAAAGAAAGAAAGAAAGAAAGAGAAAAGGAAGAAGGAAGACAAAGAATTAAACAATGGATATTTTGAATGGCCCGTGAATCTAAATATGCTACTGTGTCCCAGCAGGCCACACAGATATTACTTTGTGGGGGTGCACCCATGGGAGCTAAATTCTGAGACCAGAAGCCACTGCAGGGGAGGGGCTTGTCTTCTTTAACCTATGTGAGTATGGAAAATAGAAACGTATGTTTCTGTGACACCCAGAATGGCGTGGTATAATGAAGGTGATGAGCCTGAACAAACCCTTCCCTCTCCAATGAATAGTGATAGAAGAGTTCAAATTAACAGACTTCTCTCAATCCGCTCTCAGGAGAGCCTGCAGACACTCCTGCTCAGGTAGAACTCTTCTCCTTCAAAAGGCCATTAGGATGGGGTTTAAGTATTTTTGTTCCCTCCATTCATGTTGTGAGAGATACATGTCATTTCCAGAAGTATGGAACTAATTGAGGAATATGTCCAACTCTTGTAGAGGTGAACAGGGCAGATAAATAAAAACCCCAGTGCACATAAATCTTTGCTTCAAACATCAAAGAAGCAGGAGCCTGCTAAGTGTATTTGTATAATGCAGTAACTTATGCAAAGAGCAGCTTTGATAAATGTCTTCTAATTTATTGTCATGTATCTCAAATCAAAGTCAAGCATTTACGGCCTGAGCATGAAGGAAGCCAGACCTCTGAGAGCCAAAGAGGTTTGAAGTGGGCAGAGCTGGGCTGAGCAAAGGTTAACCGGGATCTGGTTTGAATGTTAAGAACTTTCTATGAAAAAAATGGTGAAAGACAGAGGGGCCTAGCTTGGCTCCAGGGAACAAAGTGGGGCTAGGTTCCCAGAACAGACAAGACTCATACACTGACCTGGTCTCAGGGACCCAGAACAGAGGGCTAACTCATAGTCTTTCCCAGATCATCATAACATGTCAAACAGCCACCACATGAGATAGTCACCATTAACATCCCCTAACTCTGGACCAGTGGTCCTCAATCTTCCTTATGCTGTGACCCTTTAAGACAGTTCCTCCTGTTGTGGTGATCGCCAACTATAAAATTATTTTCTTGGCCAGTCCATAACTGTAATTTTGCTACTGTTATGAATCGCCATGCAAACATCTATGTGTTCTGATGGTCTTAGGTGACCCCTGTGAAAAGGTCATTCAACCCCAAGGGGCTGTGACCCACAGATTGAGAACCCACTGCTCTAGATCAAGCACTGAGCTTGGCATCTTGCCTTTCATTTTCTTATAGCTTATCAGCACAGACTTACGAAGGGATATTCTTCCTGTCTTTATTTTATGGGGAACTGACGTAGAGCATGGGCGGTAGAGCCAGGAGGCGGGAGTTGTGTGCTGAGCGTGGGGGCAGGCATGCTTTCCTTGTCTGAAGTATGTGCAAGCAGGAAAAGCGTCATTGACGGTGAGACTTGGGCTTGACTCTATACTGAGCTCTGGCTGTGTAGTTCTGATCCCTAAGAGCTCTCAGCCCCCGAAGCCCATCTGTGGGGTGGACTGGATGGCAGTGCCTGCCCACAGCATTGCCACAGCCACTAAGCCCATGGCCAATGTTTTCATCTGTAAGGCTGTTGCCATGCAGAATTCTCTGTATGTGCATGTATGTGTTCACATGTGTGTAGGGCAGGGAACAGAGGACCACCTTGGGTGTCATTCCACAGGCATGGGCCACCTATCATCTAGATTATCTATCTATCTATCTATCTATCTATCTATCTATCTATCTATCTATCATCTATCTATCATATCTATCTATCTATCTCTATCATCTATCTATCTATCTATCTATCATCTATCTATCATCTATCTATCTATCTATCTATCTATCATCTATCTATCTATCTATCTATCTATCATCTATATCTATCTATCTATCTATCTATCTATCTATCTATCTATCTATCTATCATCTATCTATCTATGGTCTCTCATTGGCCTAAAACTGATTAAAGTAGGCTTGGCCAATTAGCTCCAGGGCTTTTGTTTGTTTATCTCTGCTTCCCCAGAGCTGGGATTACAAGCATGAGCCCCCATACTCAGCATTTTTTACACAGATTCTGTAAAGAGAATTCAGGACTTGATGCTTACAAAACATTCTACCCACAGTTATCTCCTTAACCCTAGAAATCTTATTGGTAAGAATTTGTCAGTCTGGATCCAGAATACAAGAGTCTAGAGTTCCTGTGATGGCTATTCTTGGTTGTCAACTTGACTAGATCCAGAATTAACTAAAACTCAAATGACTGGGCATACCTGTGAGGGATTGGTGCGGGAGAATTGTCTGTATTCTGTCAATCGTGTTTTAAATAAACGCTGATTGGCCAGGCAGGAAGTATAGGTGGGAAAACCAGACAGGAAGTAAAGGTGGGGACAGAAGAACAAGAGTATTCTGGGAAGAAGGAAGCTCTTTCCCCACTCCTGCCCAGACCACCGAAGAAACAGGATGTGACCTGCCCCGCTGAAAAAGGTACTGAGCCATGTGGCTAACATATATAAGAATAATGGGCTATATAAGTTACAAGAGCTAATAAGAAGCCTGAACTAATGGGAAAATCAGTTTATAACCTAATGCAGACTCTCTGTGTGATTTTCTCTGGGACTAAATGGCTGGGGGACCGGGAAGGACATAAACCCCAACAAGCAGACCCTCATGTTACAAGGGATTTTTTTTTCTTAATTAAATCGTTTGAAGTGGGAAGACCAGCTTTTAAAACAGACCCTTTGAGGTGAGAAGATCCACCTTTAATCTGGGCTGCACCTTCTGCTGGCAGCCTATTGAAAAGCCATGGAAAAAGGCAGTTTGCTCTCTTTGCCTGCTTGTTTTCACCTCACTAGCCAGTCCATTCCTGGCATTAGAGCCTACTTCTTCTGGATTCTGACATATACTGAGAGCCAGCTGAGATATTCAGACTCACTGACTGAATAACTACTGGATTTTTGGACCTTTCATTGGTAGACAGCCATTGCTGGACTTGCTGGACCACAGCTTATAAGCCATTCTAATAAGTTCCACATATATTCTATAAGTTCTGTTCCTCTAGAAGCCCTGACTAATACAGTTCCCAAACTAAACCTGGACTGCAGCCAGGTTCGCGAGACACGTGGAAGATAAACCGCCTCTGCACATTCTCAGTGTGAAGGGCTCTACTCACCCGTGATCCCTATAAACTAATCTTCCACCCCAGCAGTAGCACACGGAGGATGGCAGCTGTTTAGAAGACTCCACTGCCCATCTGGAAGCTTGGCACGCTGTCCTGGCTGGTGTGGGGGACACGGGGCTTTGCGATGTGATACCACCAGCTGGGAACTGGTATTGCAAACCCAGCCTCAGTTCCCCGCCTTCTGGTTAATAAACTCTGAGAGGACAGGCTTGCAAAGGGCAAGAGGTTTGCCCCTTGAGGGCCTAGCCTCGGAGGCCTCCATCCACCACACTGGGCTGGTCTCTGTCTACAAGGAGGTGCTCTATGTGGGAAAGCACAGGATTCCGAATGTGGAGGAACTCTGGCTTTTTCCAGTCCCAGCGTCGGCTGGGAAGGTTCCGTGCTCGGGTTTCGCAGCATACTGGAGTGAGCTGGTGCTGTCCTTTGCTTCTGCTTCTACCTGTGCTAGCCAGGGTCGGTGAGGCTCCTGTGCCTTCAGCACACCTGCAGCAGATGGGCTCAGGACATGCTCTCCCTTGGCTGGGCCCCTTCTAGGACCCCATCAGAAGGCACCTGGGTCTTGCAGATGGTCTGATGTCCACATCCAGTGGGAGAACCTCAGCAGCCCACAGGACTCTGGGTCCCTAAGGGAAAACCACACTTTCACAGAGGTCTTGTGGTCCCTCCCTTTAGTCTGGGGAAAGTGCTGTGTCCTGCCTTTCCATGGCTGCCTCTGGGAGTCCCCACATCCAGTAGGACTTGACATGGCACCGTTGCTTTGGGTAGGAAGCAGAGATGAAAGAAGACTGGGATCCTCAGGTTCTCATCCCTGGAGGGCACATCTCTATGACAGGGAACCTCGAATCTAGTCTGTGACTACCCTGACTGTATTTTCCTCATCTGCAAAATGAAGCTTCCTACCAGCCAGTTCACAGGGTGTGAGTAATATAAGATCAGCAACCTCCTGGGTCACCCTGAGGAAAGCTGGTACGGAGGCAACGGGATCTTTCGCCGCCTCAGTTTCGATGTCTAAAACCAAAAGGGATTTACTCTCATGTGCTCATACTACCGTGAGAATTCATCTCTGCCATGTTCAAGGTCATGAGCACAGACAGGGCCACTCCTTGGCTTTGTCACTCCCCAGCTACTACTACAAGGGGCAGGCACAGTCATCCATGTCATTTCCTCCACCCTCCTCCCTTGGCTTGTGGAGAAAGTCCTACTAGATGTGGGGACTTCTAGAGGCATCTGTGCAGGACGCAGTACTTTCCCCAGACCTCAGGAAGGGACCATGAGACCTCTATGGAGATACGACCTACCCAATCTAGTGGCCCAGAGTCCTGTGAGCTGCTGAGAGTCTTACCCTGGATGTGGGCATCCGACCACGTCCTGCAATATTGAAAGCCAATGATCAGACCTCCCACTGGACATGGGCACCAGCCCAGCCCCAGGTGTCTTCTGATAGGGCCCTAGAAGGGGCCCAGCCAAGAGAGAGTACAACATCTTCAGCTGGTTTTCCAGGGCTGTGGGAGAGTGGGTATGGTTTCCCACTCTGCCACAGTCAGCTACAGGTCACAGTGTCTCAGTCCGCCTCCATCCTTTCATTCTTGACTCCAAATATACAAGTGAAGGCAACACGCTGGGGGCGTTCTACCAAGATCCAAAGGATTGTGTGCTGTGTTCCCTCGTTGCAGGGGGAAAACTTCCTAATTCCATGTGTTTCTATTGATAACACTTGTGAGTTCTCCCAGCTGCTTGCCAAGTTTCCCGGGTCTGAGAAGGTCTGGAGCACTCTAAACTCCAGGATGCTTTTATACAGACACATGGCTCCTCAACTGGACAGTGGCTGTGTTAAGAAAATGGTGCCATTTCCTTGAGTGTGATGGCTAATCTTGGTTGTCAATTTGACTACATCTGGAATTAACTAAAACCCAAATAGCTGGGCACGCCTGTCAGGGATTTTCTTGATTGGATTATTTGAACTGGGAAGACCCACCCTCAATCTGAACCACACCTTCTGGTGGTAGCCCACATCAAAGGACATGGGAAAAGGGACCTTTGCTTTTTTGCGTGTTTGCCCTCACTCTTGATGGCAAGTTTATCTATCCTGTTTCTGTGACCAGTATTAAATTATTTTTTTTTCATGGTTCCAATACACTCTGAAAACCATCAACTATTCAGGCCTCCTCTGGGGCTCCAGCACCAGACAGGGACTGCAGAGACATCCAGCCTCAAAGATTCAACAACTACTGAACTCTTGACCTTTCCGATGTGAGACAGCCTTTGCTGGACTACCCGGACTATATGCTGTAAGTCAGGCTAACAGATTCCCTTTTAATATCAGTCCTGTTCCTTTAGAGCACCTGGGTAACACACCTACTAATGCTGGCTGTCCCACGAGTCTGCCGCAGGGGCTGGGCTCTGTCCTCACTCACCCCTTAATGAGGGACGTCTGCTGAGTGCCGCCCAGGTTCTGGGCTACACTCATCCTCTGCTGTCCTAGTGGATTAAAGGCATTATCCTCTCTGCTGTGGGGAGCTTCTTACTCATCAATCTTCCTGAGTTCCTTACAACTTGATTCTACTTTGGAAAAAATGCCCCAAATGCTTAGAAATGGGAAGTCTCCCAAAGGAGCTTTGGAGCTGGGTTTGAGCCACTTGGAGGGCTCAGGTGCTGAGACAAGAGAAAGAGCAGGGAGAGGTGACGAGAAAATGGGCCTGTACCGTGTCTGCTGATCCTGGCTGTAGGGTGTGGTCAGGGACCACTCCCAAATCCTTGCCCTCTCCAAAGCGCTGGGCCCACTGCCCCCCGACAGCATTCCAACCAGGCCTGATTCCATGGGCGGGGATCTGTGCAGCTGCTCCCAAAGGCCGTCATGCTTGGCTTAAGGCTCTGCTGTCACTGTGTTGGAATTCTTAATATTTGGACCTGGAGTACTGTAGTTGTACTGGGCTCTGCAAGTCATGTCACCAGCCCTGGTACAAGGTCTTATAAGCCCCTGAAAGAATGGATTGGGAAGTTGCATTTGTCCATACGCACCCTTCCCTCTGTGTGTCCTTAATGGGCCTTGAGTATGTGCCTGCAGCTTACTTTACAGCACTGGGAAAGTCAGTAGTTTCCTGGTTCCTGATTGACACTCAGCTCTGAGGAAGTACCCAGGACTTCTACTGAGGATGAGATGATGTGGAGGGCGGGGGGCAGGCTGCAGACAGGACACAGGTTACATGAGGACATGGAAGGAGGTCTCTCAGACATGGGTCATTTGAATCGAGAGCCTTATGATGAGGCAGCAACCATGTTGTGGGGTTGGGAGGAAGTAGTCTAGTTATTTAGGTATGATTCCCACCTTTCCAGTGGGGAAACTGACATCCCACAGCCCTTTAAGTGAGCTGCAGATAGAACTCAGATCCAATCCACAAGAACTATCACCCCACTGCACGGGGTGGGCTGGCCTTTCGTGTTCTGGCTGCCCAAGAGTGGGTGATGGCTCCGTCTGTGCCTCACATCTCCTCTTGGGCTGAGGGATTCTGAGCACCAGCCCAGGGGATAAGAGATGAAGCAGTCTTTCATCACCTTGGCTAGAGATGCGGACGAAATTTTATCCTGTGATCACTTAAGCAAAGCCAGCTGGAGATAGCTGCTCAGGAGACAAAAACAAGTTCTTGGTCCAGAATACGTGTGCTGGACACGGTTTCAGCTGTGCCCGGCTTCAAGTCCAGCAGGAAGAGACTAAAACATATCACTGGTCACCAGTAATCTCTGTCTACTTATGCCTTCCTCTAGCACAGGGTCTCTTTGGATCAAAGTTCTGATCCTGTGGGAGGAATCAGAACCAAAGCTCAGAATCAATATGGATTGGTCATGGCACTGCACACCAATGCAGACTTGCTGGTTCCAGAGGTCCCTGGCCTGACAGAGGGGCCAGGCAGCTGGTCTGGTCCTAAAAGTAGTACAGAAGTGGACACACGGGTTTGAAGTGGAAGAACCTGAATCCATGGTGGAAGACATTCCTGTCCTCAGGGACAAAACATTGGGTGCCTACTGGATGCTTGGTACGGACTACAGCATTGATCATGAAGCTCACGGGCTCCTGTTCATACTCCTCATTTTCCAAAAAGGGAGTGAGAAGTCAGGGGTGGTGGCGCATGCTTGCCAACCCAGCTCTCGGGAGGACCGAGAATTTGAGGGCAGTTGAGGCTACCTAGTGAGTCCCTGTCTCACAAGAATAAAAGAGGAGGGGGAAGAAAAGGAGACAGTGAGTAAAGAAATCGATGAGCAAGCACGGTGATTACTGTGAAGGAGATGCGGCGGAGTATAGCAACTAGGGCGTGAAGATGGGAGGGGAAGGGGGACTTTGAGTTGAGGCTCTTTGACTGGGGACCAATCTGGACAAGAGTCAGAGTAGTCAAAGGCAAAGATAAAAGACCCTCTAGAGGAAGTGGCCATGAAAACTGAGAAGTCCCAGATCACCTTGCTGAGAGACATGATCATAGCAGTCTCTCTAAATGATGCCCAAACCTATCAAGAAATAATCTGCCAGTTGCCTTATGTCTTTGACAACCGTCTAGACAAAAATCATCAATATCTAGAATGCTAGTCTGGGCTCTGCTATGCTCACCATGTGACCTGTGAAAGTCATTTAGTCTTCGTGGGTTACTTCTCTGAAAAGGAGCAGGCAAAACTTTGTAACTCTTTCAGAATGTTGAAAGCCAAAGATTCTGTATCTAATATGTCAAGACAAAAACCTCTTGAGTTGACATCAGGAACACCTGGATTCCCCAACTTGGGCAGAAGCTTATATTATCAGCTTTGGCCCTAGGATCATGGCAAAGACTGTGGGCCAGGTTGAGTTCTCAGCCTTGCTCCCTTGCATGGGCTGTTCAGAGCTCGGGGGACATGTCTAGGCCTGCAACCACATGTGTCTTACATGAGTGTTATTTTCTTAATGGCAATAGTCCTAAAGCTTCTTGAGTTATTCAGTTCAGTCTTTGTGCTGCTCACACGTAGATACGGCCTGCGGCCAGGACACCCGTTGGCATTTGCCTGTCTGCCCAGGTGTGGCTGCGCCATCAAAACCTGAGCGGCTCAGTTGTGGTGCTGCTTTTAAACAACCCAGACACGGGCTTGAAGCTTGGCTGTGACAAAGAAAAAAGGCAAGGCCTTGAGGAATCTTGTGTCTCGTCCACATGGGACTCTCACAGGGCGACAGAAGATACAGGTCCCTGCCTGATAGAGGTGGACCAAGATGGAAGACAAAAACAGGATCAGCCCCCTTTTCTTAAGGTCTGCATATCCACAATGGACATATGGCTGTGCCCTTCATTTCAGTCTCACAACACTCTTGGCCTGCTCTGCTCTAGGGACCCACAAGCTAGCCTGGGGTGGGAACCACAACCTTCGACATGGGGCTGAGAGAATTCAAGATCAACACCATTTCCTCCATCAAGTCCATCATAATGGAAGGAGACAAGGGGGACCACTTGAAAACCTTTTTCCCTTGTGCTTGCCTCAGTTTCCCCAAATATCACTCTTAAGTGTTTTCAGGTTCTATTATCCACTGGCTTCCTCGGCATGTACCTACTACTTCAAGATCTGCAAGCTCCCACCACTGGGAAATGCTAAGGTTAGTAGTAAGTTAGAATCAACAGGTCACTCACAGTCTGACTAGTCTGTGCAGAAAATACTCTACATGACAATGGTCAGGCAACTCCCAAGGCCAGTGGAGTGACCCAAGTCAATGTTTCTCAATCTCGCCATCTTTATGTTTTAAATAGACACCATATTTATATGACTTGACAACTCAGTAGAAAGTATTTGTGAAAATATTCATATAATGCCCTGCCAGAGGTCACACCACCCAAACATGTCAGCACCAATATGTGGTCATGTTTCTCCCCTTCATTACATCCTGTGGTCCCACAAGGTCGTGAGTTGAGGGCTTAGTCTCCATCTACGGCACTGTTGGGAGGTGGGAAACCCTTTCGAGCGGGGGGGGGGGGTGACTGAAGATGTGTCCTTGAAGAAGACTCTAGCCTTTGTGAAGAGAACAGTGTGGGGCACACACACTTTCCTCCATGATGCCTGCCTCACACTGACCCACTGCAATAGACAAAGCTACCATACACCCGAAGAAACCTTTCTCCCATGAGGTTGACGTAGCTTGGGCTTCCTGTTTTGGGAATGGAGATCTGACTGACCATAGACAAAGGTGGCAGCGTATACACCCTGCCACCATCTCACAGACACTTTAGGAAAACCTGTGGTGTGATATTCTATCTGCCAGGCTGTGTGGTTATTTCCGGGATCCAATGAAATGGGGAAGGGTTGAAAAAGTGGTTCAGGGCATGCGCATGTTTGGGAGGAAGAAGTAGGGAGTGTGTTCTGGTAGGTTTTGCTGTCAATTTGATATAAATTAGAGTTACACGGGAACAGGGAACCTCAATGGAAGAACTGCCATGATCAGATTGGTCAGTGGCCTTGTCAGTGGAAGATTTTCTTAACTATGCTTTAGTAGAAAGTGAGGGTCAACTCCTAACATTGTATCCACACAAGCCTTCCCTCATGTGCCCTCAAAGTCACAAACCATGGGAAGATGTGACTAGTGACTGCCTTGTCCCCAAATACAATAGTATATCTAATAAGGGACTAATAGAAAAGAAGCCAGGATCTATAAAGCCAGGAGCTAGTAAAAGAAACATAAATTTCTATCAAGGACATGGACCTGCCAGTGACCCCAAGGCTCCTCTCCTTGTCACTGACCTTCCCTCCAGGCAGTCCATGTTTGAGAAGGCATTCTGCCACCGCTGGGTGTGTGCACCCAGCTGAACCTCAGCAGCCAACTACTGGTCACAAGCAAAGACAAGCTCTGCTCTTCACGTGTGACCCAAACTCAAGGCCAAGAGTTCCCATGCTCTGGTGGTGACAAGTGCTAAGTTCCACAAACAGCCTCTTCATGGGGACAGAGACTGCTTTGTAAGTCTCTCTCTCCCCAGCAGGGTAGAGGTCCTCTCCATCTACCTGTTGGTTTTCTCTCAAATACACCATCACTCTGTGAGATGGTGTAAGACAGCATTGTTGTGTGCTGTTCAACTGGCAGTTGGAAATTACACACTGGGACATAGGGAATATTTTCAACTTCAAATCTCATTTCTACTAGTTAGAGCATTTTTAAGATGCATGTTATTGGCAACCCTGTATAATCTCATCAACAGATGTGCTTGATACATGTGGTTTTCCTGACACTAAGCAGAAATTGACATGTTGAGGGGCAAATCAAGATTCTGTGATCCAGACAGTGGTATTGACAGACAGAGCCAGAAGCAATCGCTATTGATTAGACGGTGCTAGTAATTATATTCACTGAGCTGTTTGATTGGGTGGAGCAGAGGTGAGGCATTCTTTACTGCTGAGAGAAAGCACCGCAGCAATGCTGTCAGTGAGAACCCTGGAGCCAGGGCGTTTCCTGGTCTTTGCTCACTGAGCCTGCCATAATTGTTCAGCATGCAGCAGAGCCTGGTTGAACACTTCAAGAAACCGCTGTGCTCCTATGCGGCATCTTGATATATTCTGTAGAGGCTAATTCTGTGCTTGCCTCCACCTTCCTCTCATCGCTATGGCTACAATTATCATCCCCACCATTGTCACCACTGCAGCTATGTATGACTGTATTGTTGCTACCACTACCATCACTTCTGCTGTCATTAGCACTATTAATTACTACGACACCTCCAGCATCAGCATGGCTGCCATTACCACCACAACTCTACCGTTACTGCCATTGCTTCCACCACCGCTGGTACCATTACCACTATCGCCATCATCACCAATACCACCACCACCATTAACGTCACCATTGTTACCATCACTATTATGTTGACAGAAGTTTCTGTCCCACACAGTCCAGCAGCCATTCAGTCCCAAAGAAACACAGAGAGGCTTATAACAATTATAAACCGTTTGGTGTATTAGTTCAGGCTTATTATTAACTAGCTCTTACAACTTAAATTAACCCATAATTCTTGTCTATGTTGGCTACATGACTTGGTACCTTTTATCAGTGAGGCATTCTCATCTTGCTTCCTTTGCATCTGGCAGGTGACTGCAGACTGAGCCTTTCCTCTTCCCAGAATTCTCCTAGTCTGGTCACCCCACCTATATTTCCTGCCTGGCTACTGGCCAATCAGCATTTTATGAAACCAATGTAAGTGGCAAGTCTTCACAGGGTACAAGAGAATTATCCCACAACTCTCTGCTACTACAACCATAAATACCATTGCCATCACTGCCATTACTATCATGACTGTTACCATAATGACTGCCATCATCACTACCACCATTACTGCTTCTACCACCACTAGCACCATTAACATTCCTATCAGTAGAAATATTACAAATACCATTACCGGTAGCACTGTTACTACCATTACCACCATTGCCACCAGTACCTCCGTGATCTACCATTAGCACCACCAGCTATGCATGAACAAGAGCACTACCACCATCCCAGTAATGATGCCATTATCACCGTTGCCACTGCCATCTCCAAAAATATCACTGTTACCAACCATTGCTAACCCTCAAGCTCAACACAAATGTCATTAACCTCTGCCATTTCTATGACTACAACCAACGCCATTTTCACTGTCATTGTCATCTCTCGTCCCAACCTCCCCACTCCCAGAGCATCATTGGTTGTCAACATCACTATCACACCAAGAAGAAGTCATTTAGGAGCCAACAGCTCCTGTTTGCCTTTCTCCTCTGCCCCGTGTCTTCCTCATGGGCATTAGCACCTGGTCCAGAGGGCTGTGATGAGGGTAAAAATGGGTAAAAACCAGAGAGCATCAGGCACACAGTGAGTGTGGTGTGTGGGAGAAAGCGAGCTGTCATAGATGGAGTTCAAAGACTCTTAGTTTGTGTGCTCCTGATGCTGTTCTCTTTCCTTTTCTTTTCCCTGTCTCCTTTCTCCCTCTTTTTGACAGGGTTTCACTGTGTAACCCAGGCTGGTCTTGGGTGCCTCCTCCAAAGCCCTGGAGTACTGGGGTTATAGGTACATGGCTCCACTCCCATCATCCTGATGTCTTTTCTAGCTCTAGAGAGAGCTTGGATTGGGGCCAATCTTCCTCCCTTCTCTTCTCCTCGTGCCTTCTCTTCCTCTCTTCTTCCTGTTCTTCCTGTAGATTCTTTAGTTCCGTGGCTGAATGACCTGTAAGAAATTTTGTTCATTAAAAAATGCTATTATATTAGTTGGGTGGTGAAGCCCAGAAAGCTATGCACGCTTCCATGTTCTTATCACAGGGCTCAACACCAGCTTAGGGGCTCAATAGCATGTCCTGACTGAATATTTGTAACTAAGCATACACACACCCCAGTCTGCAGGGCGAGTGGTCATTCTGACACAGGGTGACCATGGGTAATTTTCCTATGTTGGGTCATTTGAACAATTTCTGATCCTAAAGCATAAATGCTGTAGTTCCTTTGACCCCCCCCCCCCAGTCAAAGCAACTGGATCAGGAGGGATCCAAGGAAGCCCAGAGGAAGGAAATACCCAGGTCTTGGTCTTTTCTGAGGGCAGAGTGGGGAGCACAGGAGGCCCATCCTTCCATTGCCTGAAGGGGTTGTCCTAAAATCCATGTGGACTCTCAGGGTCCCTTGTCTTCCCACTTCTGAACTATGTTTCTTGTGATCCCTGACACTTCCAACAGTGAGAATGTGGATTGGAACCCTAGACAGAGCAGAGAACATATCTCTGTTACTCCCCTCCCCAACCCCTCAAAACTGTCCCTGCTATCATCCTGGTTGCAGCAGCTCCTTCCCCAGTCACCCCTGAAACCTGCAGCAAAGCTAATTGCTCTTCCAGCAGACTCTCTCAGTGCTGGTGCCAGGTGCTGGGCTGTGGGAACGAGCACCTGCTGTTCAGTAGCCCCACCTTCTGTTAGGCAAATCTGTTTTGTGTAAGTCAAGATTGAATCAGCTTGGTTTATTCAATATTTGGTTTTTACCTGACCCATATTAAAGGTTGTAGTAGCCACTGGAGGATGCAAATTACTCCACCCATCCACCCATCTACCCACTCATCCATCCATTTATTTATTCCACAAACGTAACAGGTACTTCCTAAGCTAGATGCTGGGTTCTGCCCTAGGCATACAAAGATGGGCAAAGAGACCTGGAAGGAAAGAGAGATCCTTGAACAGCTCGTCTGATCATGGCCATCCTCCTGCAGGTGGAGGGTGATCCATAAAGTGGCTTTGCAGGTGCCGTGGTAAGAAGTGTGTTCCTGCGCAGGGCAGCCCTGCCCACATCGTGTCCTTTTGCAAACTGAAACAAAGTTCCCTTTCTCAACACACCTTTTGCACTGTTAAAACTCATTACAATCATCCCTTGCAGTCTCTGAAAGATGGTCCCCGAGTCTGCCATGGCTCACACTCTGACAGTCCCTTCAGTAACTCGGCACAGTATCCGCATGTAACCTCCTCTTCCTTTGTGCTCTACCCCAGCCCTAGGTTGCTGGTTACCTTTAATGCAGCACGGATGCCATGGAGATGGTGATTGTCTCTCACTGCTTAGGGAATGACAGTAAGAAAAATCTCTGTCCCTGTTCAGGTCACTACACAGTTCACGAATGAGATTCGTGATACAGGTGCACATGGTGCTTGATGAAGACTGAGGGGGTGGGGAGGGAAGCAGGGACAGCAGTGTGCGGATGGCTGGCATTCATGCAGCGTGCCAGCATGGGACAATGACGAGATTCATGCTATAGAACTTTGTGAAAAGTTTTTTCCTTTCTTTCTTTCTTTCTTTCTTTCTTTCTTTCTTTCTTTCTTTCTTTCTTTCTTTCTTTCTCCCTTCCTTTCTCCCTCCCTCCCTTCCTCCCTCTCCCTTCCCTCTCCCTCCCTCCCTTCCTTTCCTTTCCTTTCCTTTCCTTTCCTTTCCTTTCCTTTCCTTTCCTTTCCTTTCCTTTCCCTTCCTCCCTC